>VXBQ01016898.1:164364-226380 GCA_013400175.1 Phainopepla nitens
GGGAGCGGCCGGGCCCTCAGCGGGAGCCCCGCGCTGGGCCGCGCCCGAGGCTCCGCTCCGCACCTGGGCTCGGTGCCGGGCCGAGGGAGGGGTTCCGGCCGCGGCAGCGCTCTTGTGGTGTTTGGGGTTGGGAGGTTTTGGTCCGCTGCAGGTCACCCGGACACGGGGAAGCGCCGGGGTTTGAGGTGCCGGAGTTCGGAGTGAGCCCCTGCCCGGCGGGGAGCTGCGCTCATGTGTCCTCAGCCTTTACTTCGCTTTTGGTTAAAATACTCTTTAGTGGCTTAGAAGCCACGGCTGTTGTTTTATAAGAGGGCCGAACGCCGTAGCTCTGTGGTCACTGCCGTCGCCTCAGCGAGCTCACCTCAGAGCCCTCAGCCTTGCCTGGTGTGACCGAAGTCGGAGGCCTTCGCTGGCTCCTTTTGGGTCCCAGCCGGGGCTCCCTCACTCTGTGCTCTGCTCTGAGGGATGGGGCTCGGTTTTGCTCCAAGTGCTGTAACAGTTTGTTTTGAGATATTTTAGGCATGGGCTGCAGCACAGGAATGTGTGAAGTGTAGGAACCAGAGAAAACACCTCCATACTTCAAGGCAGACCTTTGTCATCACTTTTTAACTCGCAGAGGTCATGTATGATTGCTCTCATGTTTTCATCTTACATGACTTCATTCAGCTGTAGCTGAAAACAGTGATGGAATTCCCAGTGTTTTTGTGGTGCTGTGGTAACTGGGTGTTTCTCCGGGCAGGTGCCAGACCCTGGCGTGCCGTGGGGGTGTCAGCATTGCAGGGGCTGAGACCCAGCTGTCACACTGCTGCAGGGTCCATTCGGAAATGCCAAATTCCACCCATTTGATGTCCAGCTTCTTTCCAGAACGTTTCACTTGATAGTTGTAAGGTCATGTCAAAGTCCCTAGCTTGTTTTGTCTGACATCATCTTGGAAAGGCTATAATATGTATGTAAATCAGTCAATAGTTAATTTATAGTTGGAGAGTCTAATTCGAAGAAACATTTCAAAATTGAGAGCTCTCCTAGATATATTGCTAATCACAGTTCAGGTGAAAGCAAAGGAACAGTGTTGTCTGAGGTAATTTCATTTTTACTTCTGCTGTAAATTAAACTAGGTAGCATTTTGTACCGATACACGTTCTTATGCATGATTAAGTGGAGTTGTTTGTTTTTGATTGCAACATCTAAATAATATTTTCCTGGTTTGGGACAGAATGTCATCTGATTAGCTATGATGCTGTAATAAATTGTATGAGTACCCTCATTTAAAATTGTGTAGATTGCTGTTATGCTGAAATGTGGAGGAGCTTTATATGCATGAGCAGTTCATGAATGTTGTGTTATAAAAGCAAAACTTAAACTAGTTTAAATGAGAGGATAAAAAGCAGAAGCCAATTGTGGCAAGGAGTTTTCCTCATTTCAGTACTTCCAGTGAAGTTAGAAACAGTGCTTTAAAATATATTTTATTCAATTTCATGCTCTTTGGGTATTTAATGGCATGTAAGTGGCCAGAGAGAGTCCATTTGCATTTGTGACCTTACCATATAATGTTGCAGCAAACCATTAGTTAACTACAGCTGCATTTCAATTATTTAGAGCCTAACTTTTGTCCAAGCCTTTCTGAAACAAAGAGTCATTTCTCATTTGGATTGTGGAAAATTTTGCAAGACCTAAAGAGCTTTGCCTCTCATGTCTTTGTTCAGTCAATGCATTCAAGTTGGATTAGGGCTGAGTAAAGATGTAAAAATTTGATCCACAGGAAATGAAATGGAGAGTCTTTTCAACTATAAATGTGACTTTAGAAATTTGAGATGTTTCCTGGTACTGAGACTTTCTTGCTGCCTCTTTTCTGTAATTTTTCCTATACAACTCAGCCATGCTAAATGCATGGAAATGCTCCTACAGCCAGAGAGACTTTCCTCAGAATCGATTTTAATGCAGCTCAGAAGGCTTTATTAACCCATTTCATGTGCAGTGGATGTGAGAGGGGGATGAAAATCAGTGAACATCTTTTAGCAGTACTCTGTCAGCTTTGAAGTAAATAGTAAGAAATGCTGGATTTCTTAGTGATTACAGGGTAACTATTGGAAAGGAAAAGGGCATTACTGTCTTTGATCCATTTTTCAAAAATGTGCCTTTGGATATTTCGTAAAAAGAAAACAGTCTCAAGCTGAGTTAAAACATCTCATTTCTTTGGTAGCTGGATAGACATCCCAATAATTCCCAATCCCATGGTAAATCACTGCTTTCTTCCAGGAGATCTCTGGGGAGAAGACAAACTACCAGGGCCTCCCACAGCTGGAGTTTCACATACAGAAAACCTACTTTACCTGGAGCCACTTAATTTTTGCCATATGACAGGATGACAGTGAGGGGTGATGTGGCTTTGAATGTGCACATTAGAAACACAAGTTAGAGATAAAACTTTCCACAGCAAATGTAAGTGAAAAGTTTCTAGTGGAAGTTAAGAACTAGTTCTCTGGAGATTTCTGAGGCAGACTGGTGCAAAATCACTTTCCACAAGTGTGTAATAACCTATTGTGAGCTGAATGACTATATCTATGAGTACCTCTTACCTTCAGCAAACAAACCTCATTTTAGTCCTGCTAGCAGATACTTCATTTATGCAAAGGTGACGACTTTTGCAAAAATGTAATTTCAGAACAGAAAACAGTCATGGCCGTTGCTGCCATTTTTTTCACAGCCCCACTTTGTCGCAGGACTTCATTGGTCTCTCAGGCCCAAGCCTAACCACCAAATGCCTGCTCTCATTTCCTCTTTTCTGATAGTAGTGGGAGGTGTGAAGAGTCTGGTGGTGGTGGGAGTTTCCACCCATTACCTTCTACACGGGTCTGTGGTCTATTGTGTAGATTCACTTTTTGAAGTGCTTTGAGCATTGTTCATTGTCTTCAGCTTTGCCTTAAGGTTGTGGTGAGAGGCTTGTGTTCTCTGCTAGGCTTTTCCTCCGCGTTTTCATGCTTTTCTTTGTGAAGGACATCAGCTCCTTATGGATTAGCAATGACACAGATACTGAATTTGGCCATGTGAAGGTCTGGCTGCCATAACCATTTGGGCTGATGTCCAAGTGAAACAGGAATTAGGCTGCCTTTCCTGAAGTCTTGTAGCTTTAGAGATTCTTTTGATACCGGCATACATTAATTTCTACTGCTTATCATTGCAGGTTTTTTATACTGATTAAGGCAGGGTTTCTTCTTTGTTGGTCTGCCTGCTATTTTTTCTAACTTGGAGCTGAGTTTTTCCTACTTTGTCAGGCTTTGCTTCTGTGGATGTTGCATGTGCCTGTGCAGAGCTGTAATTGAGTGAGGAGCACTATCTGCAGGGGAGAGACTGTGAGTAGGCACTACACCTAGGAGAAATTATCATCTCTGTGCTTCATTTACTGTGTTTTAGAACTTGAAGATGAGTAATGTTCAGTGCCTAGCAGAGTTCAAGTGGAATGATGGGTTTATTTTCTTTTTCCTGGAGGATGAGATATAGAAGTTAGTTGGCTGTGCCAGGGAAGATCCTGGTGTCAGATGCAATCACGTGAATTTCTACATGTTTGTAGAACTATGTTACTGCAGAGGTTTTTTTGTTATCAGATAAGAGTCTTAAGAATTTGAGATTAAAAATGAGATATGCTTATGTCCCAACCACTCCACAGGTCTACTCATTTGAAGGAACTTTTATATATCATTCATTTATAAACCAGAGAACTAAATAGTTTCCTGACAGTTTTGCTAAGGTGCCTATTTAGAGCATTGTCAGTTCTTGTGATGTTTGGTGCTTTTAAAGCCTTATTTCCTTGAGGAAGTAATTGCATGAAAATCTTAGGCTTTTTTTGTCTTTCTTAAATAAAACCTATTTTTCGTGTTTGTATAGAAGGTACACGCACATGTCATCTCGGAGTTCCTAAAAGATTGAAAATCTGGGCTACATTTAAGAGGAACCCAAAATCTCTCAAAGTTTTAGAAATACCTCCATGCTGCCTTCTATTGTTGAGGGCTGGAAACTGATCCCTGCATTTTGAACATTTGAGACTGTTGTCAGTTTTTAAGAAGAATTGAAATTAAAAAAAGGTTTTTATGGTGTTTACTGCCTACATCCCATTACATTTGGTTTCAACATGCCAGCTGCCAGTGTTGCTTATGAGCAATGTAAGTGTTCTACTTCTCCTTATGACAGCTTTTCTTTGCAGTTAATATAGATGGGAGAACAAGGAAGTGTATGTATTGATGCAATTTTCTTGCTCACCACAGTCCTATTCACAGTTGGTTTTATATTCCTCTGAGTACTGGAGAAACCGTGCTGTGAAAGAACACAAGCAATGTTTTCTGATTTCTTGGTTGGTTTTTCAGCTCTTTTGAAAAAAAAATGATTTTTGGTGTTAATTTAAGGTTCAGGAGATTAAGATTCTATCTGTGCAAAGAACAGAGGCAGCATAGAGGGGCGCAATTCACACTGTGGTGTTCTCAGTCAGGCAGGGGGGATTTTTTTTTTCCCCAAATTCCTTGTGATTTGCAGCTGTGAGCTGTCTCATCAATCAACAAGAACAAGCTGGAGACCATCAAGTCAATGAATTTAGACCATAACATGACATCGGCTTGTAGTACTTTGTGCTTTTTCTGCTCACCTGGGAGGAACGAAGAACCTCCTCAGCTACTGTGGAATCACCTGAGGCAACACAGGTGCAGGTGCCTTCAGCTTTAAGAGTGATGGCTCTAAGGTGTCAGGTATCAAGAGCTCCAACGCTGAAGAAATTTTGTCAGATTCTGTTATCTGATGAGACGGTAAGATGTTAAGCTATTGCACACAGGCTTTGTTTTGGTTTTAACCCTATCTCGTTTGTGGATATTTTTCAGGTACTGCAGTTGCTGTTCCTTTAAGGAATGAAAAGAGGAGGTTAAGGGCTGCTGGTCAGGCTGCTGCTCTGTCCCTCGCCTGGCACAAGGTGTGGCTGTGGGGGAGAGCAGGTGAGTGTGACTGTTCTCCACTCTGTGCTCCTGCCATGGCTTATCCCCACCTCAGCAGGGAGAGGCAGCTCTGTCCTGCTGTCCCCTCAGTGAAAGAGCAGGACATGCCAGGCACAGCAACAAGAGCTGTGGAACGTGCACCACCCACCCCATCCCTGGGACAAAGGGCTAGTGTTGTTTTTATGGACTATTGTCAGATAGTCAGAAGCTATTAACTAAAGGCTTTCCTTTTACTAGTGGAAATGATTATCCAAAAATGCAAACTGCAGTGACATTGGTGCGTGGGGTTGGGTTTTTTAGGTCTTAAAATGCTTCAGCTATACTGTGAAACTGTCAGACAATAACATGGGTCAGTACCATGCTATGACTGCAACAAGGCTTTCTTTGCAGAAAGAAAAATATGTCCTATTATGACGTGGTGTGATAGGGGAGTACTTGAATCCTAATTTCATTTGTCAGTTGTATCATTTTAAAGCACAGTTTGACCACTGCAAATGAGCAACTTTTGGCAGTTAGTACCAGTAACATCTAATTCTCAAGTATTCTTTTCTGCTTGGGCTGTGGGCTTGGGTATTTTCCCTTGTTTAAGTAATGATTAATAGTGCTGCATTTGTGTATTTCAAGCTGTCCATCTTAATCAATCTTCTTGCCTGTACTGGGGCACATATTATTTAGACCACTATTATATTATGATAGTCATTTATTAGGATTTGTTTTTATTGTTACAGCCATTGCTGCTATCAAAAGCCAAACATAGTATCAGTGAAACAAGATAGTGTGCAAAATCAATCCTAGTGAACCTTTAAAATGAAAGCAAACATCACTAATGAAACTGCAGACTGTGTGTGTTTGCACAGGAGCAGGGTGGAGGACTGAGGTCACCTGCCCCAGGAACGTCACAGTTTTGGTGAACCACGAGGGGAGGGTTTGGTGAAGTTGATGTTTGGAGTCATGGCACAGATGTTGAGTCAGGAGACTTCAGAGGGAGATGTCAACACAGCTCTCCTCCCTACACTGCATGTGGGTGAGAGATAGTGTTTGATGGAAGCAGTTCTGCCTTGGGCTTGCCAAATAATAAGTGAGCCAAACTCATAGCTTGTGCACATTTGCTGCTATTGGTAGCAGAGTGAAGGGAAGATTTGATGTTGCTGTTAAAAATCTGGTAAAATAATAAAGACACTGAGAATGCTTACTTTACTTTTTAGTAATAGGCTAAAAATTGATTCTTTCCCTGAAGACTTAGCTGTATAAACATAAATTGAAGCTGCTGTCAACAGAGTTGGAAAGTCCATGTTCAGCAGAGCTACTTTGCAAATGTATCTAAAGACAGGTTATGTTGTTAGAGGTACCAGAGCCGGTATGCCAGACATATTTCTTGAGTAAATTCAGCTATTTTTACCTCTTTGCAACTGGGACATTAATTTTACTCAGCAATCTGTTATGTCTCCTGACAAAAAAAGTTGATTTTATGGGTGTTAAAATTCTATTCAAAAGAGGCTGTAGAGTTGCTGGGTTTTGATGCCAGTATGGTGTCTTGTGTCTGCTGAATTATAGTGCATGGCCTTGTTCTGCCACACTTGGAAACTGTTCATGGGGTCAAACCCAGATTTCTGGTTAGTGTTGATCTGACCCTATGTGTCTTTGAACCACTTTTAAATACATGCAGTTTAAGTCAGTTGATCTGTGATCCCTTTTATTTTTTTTGTAAGCTAGTTATTTTATGTATAATTAAATCTCCTGGAATTTACGTATCATGATGTATAATTGAATAGTTAATGATTTACATATTTTATGTTCTACAGCATACCTGAATATATCTGATCATTTAAGCCTGGATAATCTACAACCTGAATGTATAGGAAGTTTTAATAGGCCTAGTATCATAGATCATCACAGTATTTTTCTTCTAGTCAGGCTGATATTAAATATGTTTCACTGCATGTCATTCTCATGATTAAAAAGGTGCCTGTGGTTTTTTTTTGTAACAGAAAGGTAAATGGAAGAACAATTCAGATGTTCAAATATTAACTAGCTACCTTCTCATGCTGTCAGTACAGTAAATTTTATTGCTAAGGACAAATAGGTGCTGTTTTTCTTTATTGATCACATTCTTCCAATGGTTTTGGCTTGCTTGAAGATTAGAACAAAACTTTTAGGGGGACAGGTTTGCCATGTTTCCAACTACTTTTACTCAGCAAAATTTTAAGACTGTGTTTGGAGGCAATTTCTTTTAACATTTCTTCACTTTTGTCTATAGGAAAGTGTGTTCTACATGCAGGTTTAGAACTGTGAGGAAGCTTTTATGTGCTGATTGTGCAGAGGATGGCAATGACATAAATCATTTGGAGGAGGAAGAGGTGAGAGAAGAGGTAATAGTTCCCTTATGGCTATCCAAACTTTGTTTCCAGGTAGACCCAGAATAGAAGAGGGGAAGTTATTCCTGGTCTCATTAAACAAGTTTTTTACCTGCCCGAACTTTCAGGAAAAAATATAGGTTCAGAAAAATTTTAGAGCAATTTAGGACTTCAGAAGAATTGCTTTTTCTCTGTTAATGATTTTATACCCTCCTCCTCCTCCTTGGATACCTGTTGTATCTCCTCATTAATAGCAGTAGGGCAAACTCAGGTTGACTGAAAGCCTTATGGTCTTTGTTTAAATGTAGATGAATGCACTCTATAGGAGGAGTGCTAAGTGTCAGTAGTGGTGAAAAAGAAAAATTTCGATTAGGCATGTGTCTGTGTCAAATCCATGTATTTACATCTGTCCTGTAGGGATCAAAATCTGGATGTACTGTTTTAATTTCTATATATCTGGGAAAAAAAGCCCCACTGAGTTGAAAGACCTAACATAATTTTATAATTTTCTTTTCAGAATTTGTGGGATCGCACTTCCTAAACATACAGGTATTTTAAATGCTTCTTTCCTAGGCTTCTTGAGAAAGCAAGGTTCTTCTACCAGCAATTCAGAGCAGCACCTGACCCAGATTTCTGTTTTGAGTTGCCCTATGGAGGATGGTTTTGTTTTGCATTAACTACAGGAAAAGTTTGTTGCTTAAAGCAAATGCTTAGCGTGTCTCCTTAAGTCTCATGTGGAAAAAATCCCCTCTATTTTATTCCTCTAACTACAACATTGACTTGAATAGTTTGATAACAAATATGTGTAACACCAGTTTCATTTCGATTATTTGAGACCAGACAGAAAGTCTGAGCAGAGCTTTTTCTGTGTGCACACCTCGTGCGTGGCAGAACTCGGAGGTGAAGGTGAGGAGATCCTTATCTTTCGTGGGTGCTGTTTTCTGTTGTGGGTACTTTAGCATCTTAAGCCTGACTTAATTACTTGGCTGCAAAGCAAAAGGAAAAACTGCTAAATATCTGCCCACTATCTGCATGGTTCTTAGCACAGGGGGGATGGACTTAGCAGCTCACAGCTGCTCACATATCACCCCCATCCCCTTGTTCCTGCCTTCCTGCCTACGTGTTCTCACTGAGCACCTTGTGCCAGCTTTGATGCTTGCTGGAATGCTTCAGGCTTTGATTTAACTCTTGAAATATCAACAAGGTATTCCAGGGGAAAAAACCAAACCAACACGTCCAAACCCTAAACAAACATGGTCCATTTTCTGCCTCTTTAATGAACAACATTGACTTAATAAGGGTTTTTTGTGCTTGAGAGATGTGGGGTAAATGGAGAACACAAAAGGAGGGCAGCAAAAGTTGTTCTTTTTGGCAGCTGGAGCTGTTATGGTGGTTCTGACATGAAGGAAGGAGCCTAACCTCTGATTTTATTAGACTGGGTTTCAGTCACACATGCAGCTCAAAGGGTTAAATTGCATTTGGCCCATGACTTTTTGAGCACCTGCAAATACACGTGAGTTTTAAGTCTGATGTTGTGAGTGCTAAAGTAGAGCCATGCATGTACTCACATAGCCTGCAATGCTTTCTTTGAAGTTAAATGCACTCATGTGTGGGTCTCTGAGCTGCTCAGAGGGCTGACTGCTGCATTTCATCCATCCAGCTGTAGACACCAAACTTGTCTTAGACACTAAATGTTATCAGGATCCAACCTGTGTTTCTCATGAACTGAGTTCTGACTCCAGGTGGATGGAGATAGGAGGAAGACAGGATTTTGATGTGCTTTTCCCTTTCAGAAACATTTAAGTCTTGAATTAAAAAAAAAAAAATTCAGGAAATGGAAAATATCTACCTTGTATCTCCTATTAAAAAGATTTTATCCCTTGAATCCTAATACTTGTATTGGGTGTAGCAAGAATTCACCTTTTTAAACTGAGGACTTCTTTGATGGGCTTGTGATATTGCAGTGATTTATGGAATTATAGTAACACAGCAAAAAGCTTCAATGTCATCCTAATCTGAACTGAAATCTATTTTGTTTCCAGGAAAAAAATAAACAAATGGAGACTCAAGCCTTGGGGTGTGTTCCCAGAGAGGGTCATGTGCTTTCAACTGGCTGTGTTTGCACATGGGTCCAAATGTTCCAGCTTGGACTCATCTCTTCTTTACTTTCTCATTTTCTCCTCTGAGACTTTTCCTGTTGATTTTGTCTTCTTGGGAATATTCTCCTGTTGGACATTCCTTCTGCTGTTATTGTTTGGATGCTTCTGTGTTCCTCTTCCCTTTTTTCCTTATCTTTTCCTTTTACTCTTTTTTTCCTCCTTTTACAGGTATTTCTTGATATACAAAATACCTTTAGCTTTAGCCCAGCTTCTGATGGACAAATGGTCACAAGGGAAATGTGCAGATGGCTTAAACACATGTTCCTGTCAAAGTCAAAATATTTAACTCCTGAATTCCTGCTAGACAGTGCCTCTGATGAATACTGCCAGAATGGTGGCCAGGGACTTGTGTGACTCACATTGCATTACTTTAACCTCCACCTAAGAGCTTTCAGGAGAAATGAAGGCTGCTGAGAAAAGCTTTTATTATTTTCATTGCCATGTTAATCTGGAAGTCAGTTAGTAAAGATCTGTGCTTGTGCCAAAATGGGAGAACTGTTTTGAAGTGGATGCAGGATTCCATCCTGAGTTCTCTCTAGCAAGGCCTGGGTGAGTTTAATTTTAATCAATATATGCAGATTGTCACTGTTGGTTTGGTTTTGTTTCTGGAGTTTTTGTTCTTGGGGTGTTTTTAAGTTGGGTATTTTTTCCTCTGTGCCAAAACTGAAGATGAAATGTCAAGATATTCAGAGAAGAAATTGTGTGTGCTCTGGGGAATATTATTTGAATATAAATATATCCTTTATGCAAGTTGTTTTTCATATTTTCTGATACTGTGATATTTAAATCAAGTTATTTTTCATAAAGTTGTGATTTGGATTATCAGTCCTTTATTTAGTCAGGGAGGATGTACAAATAATTAGTAACTGACAAAATATCCTAATAAAAATAGAAGCACATGAGTACAGTCATCGTGAGCTAAAAATGCAAGAATATGACTGACTTTTATCAAGTGAGTTCCTTATGAGTGGCTCTCAAGTTTTGGAAAATGTACAATTGCAGAGTTCAGATGCTTTAATAAGAAACAAGTTAGATACTTGAGTGAACTAATCCGTAGGCACAACAGGAACTTGATGGTATAGTAGGAGGTAAGATTCATTTATGATAAGTTATAATGGAATTTCCCTGGAACTGTATATTCCACCTACTCGAATTCACATTAATTCAAAAGACTGGCAACGTGCAGCAAATACCAAGCCATAAAAAATTGACACATTATTTTAAAACATGGGACTAAGTATAAGCCTGAGCCACTGCCTGGAGCTCTTGGGAGTTCTGGTGTACCTTGTGGTTGAACTTGTGATTCACATTTAAACATTTCTATTTGTCCAGAACACAGAGGCTGTGTGTGTTTTATTTCAGAGCATGGGGTCTGCACAGAGCAGGAAGTGCTGCATATCCTTCTTGAGATGAAGTCACATTTGTTGTATCCAATAACTGCAGTGATGTGTTAGAGGTTTTCAGAATTCCTTTTTTTTTTTTTCTTTTTTAATGTTTATTTTACCATCATAGATAGGCAGAAATTCTGGAAACATTGCAAGTTATTGGTATGTGAAAGGGGTAGGGTTGATTTTAATGAATAACAGCTGATTTGGGCCACTTTGAACAAATTTCCTATTATTAATGGAATTTTAGTGCAGTGTTGTACTACTCAGGACAATCTGATGGCTCTTTCAGCTTTTAAATGTCTCTGCAGATTGAGGGACACTTATTTGGGCATCAAGAATAATTATCACATTAATCCCCTTTTTAATACAAGTAATTCTAGTTTTCACAAAATGAGTCATGTGCATTTTGGTTCAAACAATTGAAAAAACCTCAGTAAACTGGTCCTTCCAGGTAGTGATTTGTTGCCTGGAAATGTGCTCTTCTTTCTTTTTTATAGCTTCATTAAAAGACAGGTTCTAAAAATACTTCATTGAAGATAGTTCAGGAAAATAAAAACATTTAAAAACTCAAAAAACCTCCCCAAACCCACAGCAAAAAAAAACCCAAAACAAAACCAAACCCCAAAGAAACTTTGGGATAAAGCTTTTTTTTTTTTCACTTGACAACGTGCAATTACAATTTTGCATCTTAACTTGTCTTGTGAGTGATGAAGAGTCATTCCAGATCATTTCTCTTTTCTTGCTTTTTGTGAATACAAAGCTGTTGTTCAGATCTTGGAAATAGCATGTGGGCTACAAGTCTTGGCTCAAATTTCAGTAGCAGGTACATTTTTCTGAGAAACTGGATGAATCAGTGATATTGAAATATGTGATATAAATGTTAATACAGCTGATAGACTTAGGTGGCATCTACAATATAGTATTATCATGGAGAGAAACTAATGTAGATGGATAAATCTACTTCACAGAGAGTCTTCAAATTGTTATATTTAAGAACTTATTATCCTGCAGCACAGAGGGAGCCCTATCTTCTGGAAATTTCTATTGAAAATCTGCCTTATTTCCAGGTACGTGCAAATGAGCAGGAACGATGGTTATGACTTTCAGGTGTGGGTGTTTAAAACTGTCCATCATTTCCCCAGTTTCAAGCTTCAATCTGCCAAGTGCTGAAAGTTTCTGTGTGATCCAGAGAAGCAGGAAAGCCACTTGCTTGAGGCCAGTGCAGCTCTGAACTGGGCACCACTTTGTTTTGCTTGATGATTGTGATTGATGTGCGTGGCTGCTATAAGAGTTTAATTGTCATCTTCCTGGCATAAACTGGCAGAAAGGATTTTCTTAGTTGTCACAGGGAATAGATTGAAAAGATTGTGCTCATCTTTTCTTGATTCTCCAGCTTGATGTGCCATTACCACAGTAATGAGGAGGTGGTCCCATTTGGTGAAGGTGCTGGGAGTTTTATCTGAGCACTTATTGGTGAGGGGGGGTGGGATCGTAGGGAGAGTGTCACATCAGTGACAGAATAATGGTGCAGCTCAAATGTTGACAGGAATTGTTTGTACTGTTACCCCCAGGGACTGGTTGTGCCTAATACACCTGCATCAAGCCCCAACCATCTCTGTAAAAGAATATTTTCCCCAGAGACTAAAACCAATAGATCTGTGTTTCTCTCCATTCTGACTTTGGTAGGATCATGAAAACTGTTAATTAACTTGACCCAAGTAGCAGTTTAACTGGTATTCTTGTGCTGGTTTCTTACCAGCTGGTCTTCATATTACATTTCTACCATGTTCTGTAGAAATTTTTGGTACTTCAGAACATGCGTGAGAGAAGCAGCATGTTGTTCTTTGAGTTCTGATTCATGTTTTACTTAGCACTGCAGATGAGGAAGGTGGTTTGCACCACTACTGTGCCTGATTTTGGAGAAATTGTCTTCTGTGATGCCAGAATAGTGGAATGTGCTCTAAAGGATGAGGTGTTTGGAGACTAGGAGAGCTGTTATGTGATCACTTGCTTTTGCTGTAAGATGAAAATAATACAGCTACCTATTGTTTTAAGTGCATTGCTGTCTCCAGAGGAAATCTTTCCTTAGTGTTATATATTAATAGGCTAAGTTCAGCTGCAGGGCAAGCAGAACAAACTGCAAAGATAAAGAAACCACGCCCGGGTCTGTGATGGTTGAAATGGCTCCATTTTGGGGCTGCTGCTGTTGGGAAGTGTTCATCCTCAGAGCCCAGGCTTGCAGGATGTGCTGTGTCTGGTTTCCAATAAACTTGCTTTTCAGAATAGCTTGCTACATATGGGGGATCTTTCCATATTTAATATGAAATAATGTAACATTTTCTGATTGTATTTTTATTAAAGGGATGACGTACAATTAGTTGTTATAATCTGCTTTTATTAGTGAAATCTGTTAAATGCTGTAGAGTGCAAGAATGGAGAAGATGCTCAGGTCTCTGCGCTCCTGTGGCTTTGTCCTCAGCTTATTAGTAATAAATGATCTGTTACTTATAACTTTGGTAATTTTAAACTATGTCCTGGAGTGCTTACTATCCCAAAATGAGTTCTGATGAAATTCAGTCGGTGTTAGGTGGAGTCCTGAAACACCAGAGTTCCCAGGCTTGAAATCCAGCAGCTACCTGATACAGGAGAGAGTTTGGAAAGCACACCTTTAAGGAAGGGATGCTACTACTATGTCAGTGTTTAACCCCATTTTTGACAACACTACAGAGCACTCAGGTGAAGAGCTGAAAGTCAGAGCTCAGGTTTAGCTTTCAGGGTCATCATTCCTCTGTGAGGAACAAAACCCTTCTACACTGGGGAAAGCCAGGATAAAAAGCAAGAGTGCACTCTGTCACTGTCCAGTTCAGCTGCAGAGTTCCCGTCCAAATGTTGGAATCTAGAGTAACTTACTAAGCTCTGGTGTTTTCTTAGCTCAGATGTAGGTGAAGTACAGGTAAGGAACTTCAGATGCAAAATCATTCATGCAGAGAGTCCCCAGGGGGTTTGAAGGAATGAAGTTCTTGGCAAGGGCAAGCACCATCTTTAGACAAAAGGTCACGTGTTAGTGACCTTCTTTTGTTGTTTATTTGCATTATAAGTCAAACATCTAAAATAAGATGCTTTGTGGAAAATGATCTAAACCAGCGGTGCTCAGGCATGTATTACAATCCATTTGGTGCTTTTATCCACAAGGAAGTTGGATGGCAAATGGAAACTGTGCAGAGTTCAGTTCCATGGCTGCTGAAGTTTGTTTACTCTGTCAGAAGCTGGTGCTTGTCCCGGGTGTCGGGTTTCATCATTTGGCCTGTAGCTTTGCAAATCATCAATTGCAAAATAGAATGATTTCCATCACGAAGCAGAAGATGCTTATCTTTGTCTCACGGACTGATTTAGGCTTGAAAATTCTGCTGTTTTTTGAGAAAGGAAAGCTGCTTTGTGTAGTTGTTGAAAACGTAACTGCAGGGGGAAAATACCCTGAACAACAAAACAGCAAACCCCAAACAACAGGAAACCAAACCAGCCACAAAGGTTGTCTTTGACAGCAGAAATGTAATAGAAGAAATTGTATTTATGTCCCATTTCAAGAACATCAAAGCAGTTAGATAGATGTCTTGAGATAACTTGTCCTTATAAGATGGAAATGTTAATGATTCATGAGACTGAATCTCATTTAAATGTGAAAATCCTTTTGCATCCATGTTATTGTGCTTCCTTTCCTTGTCCTGTGTTCTTTACCAAACTTTTGGTTTTTCTGTTACTGACTTTTTTCCTTAGTTATTGAGTAAAGTTTTGGAGAGCAAGATAAAATATTTTCCTTTCGTCAGTTTGCAGTCGTTGTTGGAATATTAATCTCTTGGTGTAGAGCACAGAAGAGATGAAAGGAATGATTTGCTCCTTCTTGTGCTCATGTTTTATGTGGCCTTGTGTCTCACGCCTTTCACTTGCGATCAGCTGCTGCTAAGATGCTTTCCTGAATAGGTCAAGTAACCCCCAAACCTCATAAACAGTCTCCTTGCTCCCTATTTAACAGGAAATGCTCCTGTTTTCCTAATCCTATTATGTTCTTAGCAGAGTACACTTAGTTTCCCAACCACCCATGTGGACCCCTTCATTTTCTGTTTGTGCCTTACTGTAAGCAAAAGAAATACATTTGATATAGCAGAGGGAAAAAAATATCAGAATGTTCAATGATGTTACATTCAAACTTAGTGAGCATTAACAGATGTGTGGCAGGTCGTATTTTTATGGTGTGATTCTTCCCTGGGGTATTTGACTCTTGCCAAATGACTGGGAGTTCTGCTTGTAACAGGCACAACATCACAGATGATAATTTTACCATTCAAATTATTAAAAATCAAGACTAAAACAAAATTGTCTAAAAATATGAAAAGCAGGGAGTTCTTTATTTTCTGAATCTTTGGAGTGTGTTAGGCTCAACTTTTATCCTGCAGATGTGTTAGCTAGAAAGTTTTTGTGACATTGTTTTGTGATCATTCGAATTTAACACCTAAGTTTTTGGGAGGAAAAAAATCTGTGGCTGTTTTTGGTCTTTCCTGTAGTTGTGCCTGAAAGGAACCCTTTTCACCCAATCCTGAGTAAATTGAAATCCAGTGACTTAGACTGATGTGACAACTGTAAGGGGACAGGAAAGTGGAATGTGTGGCTGAGTAATGAAGATAATGAATGGCACACAGTGGGCATGTTAATATTACAGCTTCTGGAATTGGGGATGAAAATCTCTTTAGAAGAGACTCACACAAATAAAAAGGGAAGGATGCAAGTTTGCATCAATATCTCCATAATGGTGTAGAGAGAGATTTGGGATAAATCTACAGACTAGGGCAGAGAAAACCCAGCTCAAGCCAGAATCATCTGAGAGTACCTTTATGGCCATTCCTTAATAGGTTTTGCTGGCTGGGTATTTGAAATACTTCTTCCAGGCAAGGAAGTGATTTTTTTCAGGGGCAAAAATTTTAAAACTCAGAATATTCTGCAGTAATGTCACAGGCTTGGATATCACTAATGCAAATCATTGTGTCCTTTACATGGAAAGGCTTTCAAAAGGATCTAAGATTCCTTTTTTCTTTTCATTACCTGTGACCTGTCCATGTGCTTACTTTAGATTCCTTAGCAGTGGAAGTGCAGCATTAGGATTCTTCAGAATAAATTGAGTGTGAATGATGGATATTTCTCATCCTTCCATTTAAAAGATAAAGATTTGGAATTATAAAAGCTTTCTTTTTTCCTAAGTGTTGCCTAGACAAAATTTACTTAATGTTACACAAATATCTAGTGAGTCACAATAACTCTCATTTCTTCTCATTCATACACTTTTCAAAGAAGACTAAAATATTCTTTTATAGTCCTTCACTTGCTACTGAGTCTGCCAGAAATGTTTGATTAGCCCAGTGATTATAAAAAGCAATGTTTTCATCTGGTTTCTATATCCTATTGAAGGGGAAGTCAGTAGGGGAATTATTTATTCTTTCTCTTAAGTGTTGAGGATTGGCAGGAATGCTCTGTGAACTTCAGTCAGATTAAAATTAATAACTGTATTTTCTGTATTCCATCTGACTAAATTTCCATGAAAGCTTTGTATTTTCTTCTGTTCCTGTGCATGGGCACCCTTCTTCAAGTGGGATTAATGTATTTGATTAGAAATACTTAATTTTAATGAAAATAACTCAGTGGCATTGAAAATGACTTGTAAGTATTGCCATAAAAACTTAGCAGCAAGATGTCATGACCAAATGGATGTTTCCTAATGTAGGAAAGTGGAGGTAGAGCTTTGTACAGTGCAGTGGAGCAGAGACCACAACACAGATTTTAGGTGCTGAAGGTGATGGAGGAGTTCTAGTGATGTTATGACAGTTCCATCCTTTGATTTCAACAATGCAGAGCAACTGCTTTTAAAAACCACTATGGCTGTGAAGAGGTCAAGTGCTGAGCCAAAGGGAAGAACCACTGAGAGAAGAAAAAACCATGTGTTTTACACTAATGTGTAGTGGATACATGTGAGCATCAACTAAAGCAAAGACACAGTTGTGGCAATTGGGATTAGAGCCCTCTGATGGTTTCACAGTAAATGGGATAAAAATAATTCAGCATTCCTCACAGATAACTGAGCATTGTTACTGTCCTGATTCTCCTTTCTTGTGGTTTCAGTGGGGGTGAATCCTTCTGTTGCCAGCTTCAATATTTCTACAACAATATTTTTTCTGCTACGAGGACCATGAACTGTCCTCTACAGCAGGAGTGAAATAGACCCCCTGTCTTCCTCAAAGTGCATTGAAAACCTTTTAAGGTGCAAGTCAATAGACCTTGAGAAGTTAGATTTATATTATCTGGATCTAAGTTTTCTTTATCAGCAGAATAATTTTTTTTGTAATTTCCAAAAACTTGAGTGCGTTAATGTGAACACACAAATAATATTATAATATACATACTGGGCAAAGTGTCCTAGCCCTGTATGTTCATAAATGCGTTGTTATGTATCAAATAAATAATTGTGAAAGTAATTTATCACTCTGTATGTCAAGAGACTGGGTTTAGAGGACAATGTCATTTAATGCTATTAATATAATACTTAATTTTGAGGAATATTTGATTTCCCATCATTGTTCCATTAATCAGTTTCTGCAACAAAAACTGACTTTAAAATAGCTCAAGTTATATGGAAGAGGAAATTCCCAAACAAAATACCTGTCAGAGAGAGTTTCCTAACTTCCTTGTTTGTCTGACAGTGATTCAGTCTGGTTAAAGCTGACTCAGGTGTAAATAGGTTTTTTTTCTTTTTAATGTTCCTGGTTTCATGTGGATACTCCCATTGACCTGATTCTTCTGGTAAGGGATTTTCATACTGTGACTCAGGAGCAATGCAAGCAATGTGATAACTACAGAAAAACACCTGTTAGTATCAGGTAAGTTGGTATTTACATTCTGTTTATTCCTTCAGCTGAGAAATCTGGAAGATTTGCTAAATGTTAAACCTTGCAAGCCTTAAAGCTTCCTCTCACCTGAGAAACAGTCATGCCACATTTAATGGAGCACATTCTGAAATGAGGAATATTCAGAGACCTGACCTGAGGGGAGGAACAGATGGTGCAGGTGAATGCTCACACTGGGCAGCAGCTCCAGAGTGCTCTGGCCATGCACACTGCAGCCCTGTCCTTGTGCCTGAACAAAAGCTAGCACAGCCCTAAAAACTGCAATTCAGACTTCTTGGGTCTCTGTGAGGCTTCTTTATGCCTGTGTTTCCTTTGCACTGTACAAGAAAATGTCTTTTCTTGGCACTGCTGCTGGCTGATAACCTCACTAGTGGCCAGAAGAGATTTTTCCCACATCAGGTTAAAAGTCTTATTTGGTATTTCATCAAAGAATTCCTGACCAGCTCAGCCGTGTACCTTGTTTTCTGTTCAAATCTTCATGTTTTCCCTCATTAAATGAATTGCACAGCTTAAAACAACATCATGAAAACCCAGTAGCAGAGTCACAGAGTCGTGGTCCTGTGCTGTGCTGTGCTGTGTATTTTTGTTTGCATTAGCCTCAGTAACACTGACTGAATACCCAGGAGTCGTCCTGGACTGGTTTCAGTGGAAGGCAGCAGGAGTTTTTGCTCCAGTTGTATTCCTGTAGTCAAGTTCGCAGACAACCTAGAGCTCTTTAAGGTAAAATAAGTAAAGGAGGATGATGTTGGTTTCTAGTCAGGTGGGTAAAAAATCCCTCCTCTTACTTGCAGACCTCTTTAAACAATTGGCTTCCAAAATAATCTTCCTGTAGGCCAAATGTTAACACACATCACTGATAAACAAGGAAATCAGGGTCTTTTTTGGCCTCACCTGGTTCTAACTCCTCAGCTATTTCTTTATTATTGAAGGTGCCAGGTGCTAAAGGGAGTCCCCATTTGTGCACTAAATGAATTCCTTCTGTTTTCTTGTAATGAATTGATTTTTCCCTTGTGCACCAGGCAAAGCTTCATCCCTCTTGGTTACATCTTTCTTCTTTCCTCTCTGCTTGGAGTCCCTGTAGGAGAGGAGTGGCAGGCTGTGTCCTGGCAGAGGCTGGTGCCAGGACGCTGTGCAGCTCGGGGCAGCCTGTGTGACACTGCTATCCTGGAGCTCTGTCAAACACACCACGGACACTTTGTAATTTGAAGGCTAAAACTGAGATCTGCCCAAGCCTTCTCAAGCAAGAGCCAAGAGGTAGAAACTCAGAAAGCAAAACCAAACCAGACTTTTAGGCAGTGTCAGGAGGTTTCTGTAAAATTTGCCACAGGCAAAATCTGACTTTTTCATTTTATGGTGTTTGACTTCTCTATGAAGTCACATTTTGGAGCTCTATGCCTTTGATTTTTCTTGGAAACATCTGAGGAGACTTTATATATGATGGTTTCATAAGGTTAAGAAGCAAGAATTTCACTGCCCTGCATAAACCTGGCATTGAAAATATGTTTGTACAGCTGTCACCTTTGTCCCTTAAGCTATTCTCTTCTGTGGTCACTGGGTGTTTTTCATGTGTCTGTCAGATGACAGCCTGGGAAGGGACACACCTTGTGGGAAAAGATTCTTTAAGTCTGTGCCCTTTTGACACTGTTCTGAGGAGCAATGGCCAGAAAACCTTTCTGGACATTGTGAGTTCAAAGAGAGTTCATTGCTGAATAAAATTTCAGTTTTGTTGGATGGCATCTAGAATTTAAATGTGTGTATGAGAATTAAGTAGCAAGAAGACACTTGGTTAAAAATTAATTTTTATAGAATGCATTTTGGTTTTTGCAAGCTAGAAAGGGATTCAAAATTAAATATTGTCTGGATCTTTCTGCACGGTTGCAAACTTGGTGCAACAACCTTCTGGCAAAATAATTTATGAAAATAAATATCTAAAAGTGGATTCTTAAGCCTTCCTTGTTAGCAATGTCAGCTTCATCTGTCAGCAGTAAAAATGCAAATTCTCATTGTTAAGCAGTTTGGCCATTTAGAAATAAAATCAGAACTAATCTCCAGAAGGGAGTGGGCTTTACCCATTTATATTCTTACTCCGTTTCTCTTTCCATTTGAGGTGGGTTGCCAGCAAATGTATTTAGTGTATCAAATATGTGCCTTTCTAGGGCTGTATTGCCCTATCCTACATCTTTATCTTGAGGACTTCTGATACTGTTGAAGAAAGCAGCGCCTAGAAAAGTAATCAAGAGGTTTTGGGGCAATCCTTAGTTCTAGTATGTACTTTTCCATTCTACTGTCCTGGTTTAAAGCTGTTCTGCAGTACCACTGTGTGGAAGTAATGGTTGGGTAAAGAGATGCTAAGAAATAAGGGGTTTTTTGTTAATACAACTGCTGCAAATTACATGCTGCTTTCTTTAGTTCTTGCTTTAGTCTTTCTCTACAGCATGCACAACAAAAGAAAAATGTGAATATTCTAGGGAAATAGGTAATGACTCTTTCTTATTTGTAATTAGTTGTGGATTTTTTCTTGCTTTTTCTCATGTTGCTCTTCAGTGTCCTTTCTATGGGCACAGAAACAGAAGCAGGCAAGGCAATCAAAACAAGATGTGGAGCATTTATCCTCAAGATGATTTTGGGCAGTGGAAATCACAGTTAATTGCAGCTAAGCCGTGGTGTTTTTGATACCATCACTTGTAGATGTGGTAAATATGTTTTTACAAAAGCTGAGATCTGTGTTTTTCACTAACAAAGAAGGAAGTAGATCTCATGCAGGGGATTAAAAGGAATCTTTCTCTTTATATGCTTTGGCTGTTCATCTGTGAACACACCAGCTGTGATTTCTTGGAAATCTTATCTTGGTGTACCCTTTCAAAGAACAGTGAAAAGCTCAGATGAATGCAGTCTGTTCTGGTAACAAGATGAGAAGTCCCACATGAGTTTTATGGAAAAGCTTAAAAATGGGTTGAGGGATTTCGCCAGGTGGGTTTTTTTTGTTTGTGTTGATATTATTTTTTAAACTATTTGATTCTGCTAAAACCTGGTTTGGTAAATGATGCCATACAAAACTCAGGCTTCATTAACATTTGAAGTTTAATTTTGGTTCTTTTTTCAGGTATGTCACCTGCTGCCATTTATTTAAAGCAAGATCACTTGCTTGTTTCACTTTTTTTTGGAAGAAAGCAAAGCCATTTTCTGCTATTTTCGCTAGATGAATATACATACACTTGGAACTAAGTGATACAAAGGGCTGAAATGACCTTGCCCTACTGCCTCTTAAGAATTTATTTTGCATGGCTGGCTGTGTGTTGGAGGGGCTGGGAAAGCAGTTTTGTCAACTGCTCTTGTCAAGAGTTGACAAGAATTGTTTGGAGTCGAGGGTTATGCAGATTAATCATATAACCATTAGCTCTGCTCCAGGCATGTCGTAAGGGGGGCTCAGATGTCACTGGGTAAATAACTTCAGGGAAACCTGGAGCTAGTGAAGTGTGGAGAGTAGGTGCATCACTCAGCAGGTCCGGGTCAGGAGTCCTGAACAGTGTTTCATTTTTAGCCCTTGAGGGGTGTGTCCATCGTCACACACTGCTGACTAAACCCTTTGGAGTTCTCTGTGGGGCTATAAATACTGGGTGCACTATTTTGGTTGCAGTACCTGTGACGGGCCCTGAGGGAAGTTCTCTGTCTCTGGAGCAGTATTCCTGCCTGGCACCTGCTTTGGGGTTGCCAGCACATCCAGCACTGTGCTGCTGAGCCATATCCCTGTGCAGGTCAATGCTGCACAGGCAACCAAGGCTGTTTCGATTTTTAAGTTATTACTTGTAAGTCAAATGTTAGCCAGTGAGAGTTTCTAAAAGACTTCAGCATGATCTGGAGGCTGAGTGCTTTTAACTGTTTTTTATTTCTAACAGAACAGACCTGTGATGAAGAACATGATTGTTTTTTGCATAGCATTGTTGTGTGTAGTCCTAATTGCTGAAAAATACTAATTACTTTTCACAGAACTATGTACAGTGTAGGTCAGCACAGTAAAGAAGTCTTTTTTTAGGTGTCAGCATGAATGTACAGGTGTGAGTGTGTTAGGCAGGCAGTATAGATTAACCCTAGTTATCTTCACATGCAGGGGTAGCAGGTATTTTTTCAGTCCTTTTGTTTTTAGAGTAGCTACAAGAAGAAAGAACTGCAGTGGAGATGTGTCTTACTTGCTGTCATCTTGTAATATTCCTACTCCTACCCTTAAATTTTACCCATTATATTCCTATTCTTAACCTTTTACTGGATTTGATTGTTTATGTGGGCAGAGTCAAGCAAAAGAATGGGGGAGATAGCTGCCCTGGGGGCTGTTCTGTCTTACTGCTCCCTTTAATGAGGTTCAGTCTTCTGGGGTGAACATTGCCAGGCTCTTCTGTGAGCACTGACAGGCTGACATTGCCAAAGAGAACAAAGCAAAGTGTTTCAGGTGCTGAGCCTTGTTCTGATGCTCTGGGCTTTGTGAAGGAACTTCTAAAGCCCCCAACAGAGATCCAGGTGGGCAGCTTCTATATTTGAGGCATGTGTGGCCAACTGCTGCTTTGAACAGATTGTGTATGCCTTTGACAGCTTCTGGGTCCTGAAATAGGGGAAAAAGAAACAATCCCAGAAGAAACTTCATGTTTTTGGCTTGGTCACTGTGCTGTGTTGGGTTTTTTTGGCAGTGTTATGTTGAAGGAGCTGTACCAACTGCAAAATGGGAAAATCATTTGAAGTCTTTTAAGGCAGGGATTATGTCTCTGTGTCCTGGGGACTAATATGAGGATTTGACAGTTACCCTTGAAAGAATCTGAACTATGGGACATTTGAGGAAAGAGCCTAGGGACTGGTGGGAACAGTGTTCTGGCAAGTGCAGCTGCAAAAACATCAAACTGTTTCTCCCTAAAGATTTGGAGGAAAATATCGGTGTTTCCTTTCACAGCAAATCTTGGGATGTGTAAATGGGAAAGATGAAGACAAGGGAGCTTTTACTCTGCCTAACAGTATTTCTGAAGGGAGTTTGTTAAAGCTTGTGAGTCATATGATGTTATCACAGAGTATTTTTTCTTTGATTTCTTCTCTTCATTTCCATTCTGACAGCTTTAGTCTGGGGAGAGAAATTCTCTCTTGCTCTTACCTTTCCTTTTGTTCCAAAGTAGCTGCAACAAAATATTTGAAATTTTTCACGTTCTTAATAGGTGAGAGAAAGACTTTCCCTGTCATCGCTGCTGGAAGTGTGTACTCCAGGATTCCTAGAAGAGATGTTTTTGTGTCATCATTATCTTTTGGATTCATGGTGGCCTCTTAGAGAAGAGTATCTCTTCAGATACAGAGCCTGTATCTCTTTAGAGAGATACTTCTGTGATAATGCAGCTGCTTGCTATCAAAATATGAGCAGGGCAAGACTGAAAACTCCGAATACAGTAAGAAGGGATAGAAATCAGCCCCACATGAGGGACACACACACAAACATAGAACCAAACCCAACTTTCAGAGAAATTAATGTCTTTACTCGAGTGTCATAAAAGCTCTCCTTTGGCCCTAATCTTTCTGAGTAACAAAACGAAAGCATTTTTCAGTTCTGCTCTCCACAAAAATCCATCCCTAGGGGAGGGAAGAACATGAAAAACATAACTGTGCTTTTAAATTATAATTTTCTGAGAGAAAGTGCGATTGTCAGTAACCACATTCAGTAAGACTATTAGCTGGAGACATGGAGATAGAAGCAAAACCAAGAGAGGAAGCATTATGTCTCTTGGCCCTCAGACCACACAATTAGTGAAATGGTTAGTTGGGCATTTTAAAACTAGAAATTAGGAAATTATTGGAGTGTTTGTAACTTTCCACAATACCAAATGCACAGGGGCTGGTTTGTTGGTGAGTAAGATGGAGCCTGTCATTTTCAGAGGTTTAGTGAGAGTGTGGGGATGAGCTGGTGCTTTTTATCCCACTCTCTACTGATAATATTGACTTTGACAAAATGAAACGTGATATAGCAAGGACTTTACTTTCTGATCAGATGTGGCTGATTTGGGCAGCAGAGGTAAGAGATGTGTTATAAAATGAGGTATTTTTTGTGTTTTGCTTGTTCTTCTTACCCACTTCAATCAGATTGCTACACATTGCAAATGATGTGCAGGCAAGATCAGAAAGTCTCAGCTGGGCAGGGGTGTTTTGCCTGTTAAAAACAGTAAAGATCCTCTTTTGTATGACCTTGGACATCATAGCTCCAGCATGGATTCCAGTTCCCAGAGTCTTCTCTATTAACTAAAAGGAAAGATTTTTCCCTATTATACTGAGGAGATGTTGAGTGAGACATTTCATGTCCATAAATTTGAACAATATTATTATCTAGTTTATGCCCTTTATATAGTAATACCAGATTTTCTGAGAAGAGTAGTTTCATGAGCTACTGGTTTGGTTGGAAGAGCTGCCCTGACAGTTCACTTGCTTGCTCTCCCCTCATTTCAGCAGCCATTCCTGTGTTCTTTGTGTAGTGTTGGTCTATCCCAGACTGTTGAAACCACCACAAAAACTGTGTGTTTCTTTAATAAAAAAACAACTGAAACAAAACCAAAAAGCAAAACAAACACTTGATGTTTTTACTGATCTGCTTTACAGCACAGCTGGAGTTGTTCTGGTATTAGTTCATTGCCACACAGAGACACAACAGGTGACCCAGCTCAAACTGACTTTGCTGCTAAAGTGTCATTAAACTTTACTGAGGGTTCATGGTATTGTTCCAGTTCCATTTTTCATAGAAGACTCTCACTGTATTTTCATGCAGTCACTGGAAAACTATCTCCAGAGCTACTAGAGAATCAAAGTGTTGCTCCTTCAATATTGGATAAATATTTAAGGGAATTAAGTCACCCAGCATAGTAGATTCTGAGAAAAGTTCAAGTGCTTGTAGTGAATACCATTTTATTTCTTGTATCACTGGGTAAGTTGTAGCTGTGTTATATTGTCAGGCAGGGACAGTTTTTGTTGTGGAAGGTGGTTTACTGTGATAGAGTAAGAGCTAATTGACAGAGGCCAGTTTAACCCCTCTTCTGGAGGGCCCTTGCCAAGACCACTTTGGAAATACTAATAAAGGCTTAGCTCCTTATTTTCTGCAGACTAATCTTTCCAAGATCCTTCTATAGGAAATGAAGTTATTTTGGGATTTCAGATTAACTCAATTATTGTATGCCACAATTTATTTCACTATGGTGTTTTTCATACACAGATATTTTCGACTGGCTGTGCCTCCCAGCTGACCTGTCCCTGCTGGCCTGACAATGCAGATCCATAAAATACACATCATTAGCAAAAGGTCCAGTTTGAGAACATGGATTGAGTTGTACTCCTCCAAAGGTGTGAACTAGGAGTGCCTGGGCTGAAGCTGTTGCAGTATGGAGCCAGACACTCTGAGTGCAGAACTTGGGCTGCAGTTTCTGCTTAATATCATACTTTGGTTTCCTGTTGAGCTGGAATGATAAATACTCTTCTTGCTGTGATCCTATTGTTATCAAAGCATTTGTGTAGGCAGCCTTTGATGAGAAGCTGATAGGGAGGTAGAACAGCAAATAGCTCTAGGTGCACAAGAAAAAGATACCTTTTGTTTTCAGAGTATCTAAAAGCCATGTCTTGTCTTCTTTGTGACTGGATTTTCTATTTCAAGAACACTGGGAAGAGGCTTAATGTCTTTCTGCAAGATCTCTGTTGTACACTCATACAGTTGTTCTCTTCCTGTCTTTTCCCTTAGCATTAGGGAGCAGCCTCTTGCTGTTTGTGGAGGCACTAATCAGTGGGTTATATTAGCACAGCATTTCTTTATACACAGTGAGAACATGTCATGATGTGTGTTGTTTCACCACAGAGAGCATCATAGAGCAGAGTCTGCTTAAAATGCAATTAAGGGCTACAAAACCTGAAAGATCAACTGCCTGGGGAAACAAAGTTTACTTTGAAAAGGAGCAAAGAGAACATTGTGTGTGGTGTGTTCAAAGTGCTTCTTTGTAAAAAAGGCAACAAACTTCAGTACAGTTGAACACCTCTGTAGCACAAGAACAGTTCTCGAACATTTGGAACTTTGTCAGCCCCTCTTGGGGTATTATCTTAAGTCTCCAGTACTTCAGGAGAGTTCAGCTTCTGATTTAGGCCAGAAGCATATGCAAATTGATACTGGTACTTTACAAAACTATAGTCTACCCTTTTAAAGGATCACTGTGGACCAGAATTTACCACCCTTCATTTTGTTCTGTGTTTACATTTTCAATGGAATAAGCTTTACCATTCTCATCCACTCTCCCTCCCTCCCTTTCCTGCCCTGAAACAAACTGTTTGCTTGTACTTTATGCTACTGACACCCTCTTCTTTCAACAGCAACTTTTTTCCCCTTAACAGACTTTATGAAATTAATGATGGTGATAAGCAAAACCTTGCAAAAATATATGGCTTATGACTCTGAGACTATCAGCCATTTTTCTTGAAAGTTATGGGAATGGAAAATCCAATTCTGTTTTCTGGATTCTGCCCTGTGTTACTGCTGACAATGCCTTGATTATAACATGATAGGAAACATGAACTTATTAGAAACTAAATACTCTCTCCTCAGTTCTGAATATTTTTGGTGATGTTATAGTTGTGTTTAATAAGAGAGCTGGGAAAAAGCTTGTAACCTAATTTTCTGACTAAAATATACTTCCGTGGTCTCTGCACAGACACAGAATGAAATTTATGGAACTCTTTTCTGCCTCTTCAGTCTGTTTTTTTCCAGCAGACATTTTTTTAGTGCCTTTTAACTTCCTTCATAAATTGCCTTTCTGCTCGATTCATTTCCTCAGTTAGGATAGCTGTGTATTTTGTCTTAGTGTATTTTCTTTGTAGAGTCACACACCTTACTATGCTATTTTTATTTGTTTAGGGAAGCACACAATAAAGAAAGATGGATATACTAAAAAGAAAAGAATTCTAGACAGCTTTTACCTTTGGTTTAACTGCATTAACTTATATCTATTTGTCCCGTGTGTTTGATGGCTTGATGTGCAATTTCATGCAATTATATTTGCTTTCAGCTGCCAGCACCTTCAACTAATTTTTCAAGATTTGAAGAAATAGAATAGCAAAGAAAGGAAAAAAAAAAGTTATAATTATGGATGAATAAAAGGATGTGTGATGGGGAGGTCATTAGTTTATTTGAAACAAGAATCATCTCTAGGTACGTTTCAATTGCTCCTCATCACTTTTTTCTATTGCTTCATTATTTTTTTCTATTACTTTGGAAAGCACCTTGACTTAGTTATGAAAGCTGTTCTTTAAGAAAAGCCTTTGTACTTAGCTGTCAGCTCTCTGTAAGTATTTCTAGGAACTGTGCTGATGATTAGGCTGAATGAAATGCCTTAGAAGTTCCCTTCCCTTGGAGCAGCTCAGGCTCTGTGACATTGAACAGTCCCTGGTACTGTGGTGCAGGGCACAGCAAGGCCCCGCTTAACTGCAGAACAACTGGAGAAAACAAGCCTTTGGAGCAGAGCTGAGAGCACAGGATTAATGAGCTGGAAGGTTTACCAGGGCCGAGCTGTGCCAGCAGCCCTTTCCTTCTCCTCCCTGCCCGGCGACGTTTCCGTCCGCTCTGCGTTACTGGCACACGCAGAACACCTAAACATGGCCCATCACACCCCTCCTGCTAGCCCAGGATTGTTTCCACCACAAATTACAGGCTCACCACTGACCAAGAAGGGCAGGGCTTGGTCTCTTGTACCTTTTTATGGCATGGCAAATAGCTATGCAATCATCCTGCAGTAACAGTGCAAGAATACAAATTATAGGCCAACCCAGGCCGCTGGTGTCTCGAGGCAATCAGTTGTTTGTGTCAGATTCACTCTCTGCTCATCGTTTCACAAGAGGCAGATGGACACAAAGGGCACGTTCAAGGCCCAAAGAGCTTCTGTGTAGTGTAAGGTGCATTTCTTAGGTATTGGTGAAGTTACTGGTGAAATAAACTGCCTGAGAAGAAACCATTGGTAATGCATTGTTATACAGTTGTTCAAAGACTAGAAAGCTCCTTCTCCAATTTCAGCTGCAGGTGAGTATGGGGAAGTAGGCATTAATTAATGGAAGTGAAATTGAGTCAGGGGAGTCATCCATGTCCAGAAAATGCCAGAAAATCTGTATCTCTGCTTTTTGATCCAGTGCAGATGCCAGAGCACCACTTAATTTAGGGTCTGTTAGTAATTATGCAGAGCTGGGAAGGAGAATATCACAGATCCATGGAGGAAAGTGTTGAGGTCTGTTTGGTAATGGTAAAACATTGAAGAACTCAAATCTGACTTGAAGAATTAGATAAAATACCAACCTTAAAGGCAACTGCTTTCCCAGGTGCTCTTAGTTGTCATGGTCTTTCAATATATGGTGTAATAACAACTATATATCTCTAGGTGATCATTAACAGCACACATTGTGTAGGAAGAAGAAATTTCACTCTCTTGCCCTAAGGTTATGTGGAATGAGATGTTTTCTTCTGTCACCCAAGGGGAAAAGAGAAGGCCTGACTTGAATTCAAGGCCTTGTGGAAATCAGTGTATGGGAAGGTGAGGTAAAGTCACCTGTACCAGTTTGATCCCCCTGTGAATGCTGGAAGATTCCAACCCAAGGTACTGGCAGGGGTGACACTCATTTCCAAGTCTGAAGCATCATAACCCAAAGAATTGCTTGAAAAGAAAAAATGCTGGTTTGGAACAAAATAAAAGTATTTCAGATGACTCTGCTCTCAATCTCCTGGTGAGTTCCATCTTCTATCATAAGAGTACAAGCTGTTACAAAATGTACTATTTATTTTTAGGATTACCACAGCACAAAAGTTTCAAGCATTGGAACTTTCTTACATGGGCTTATGTTCTGTGGAGGGAAAAAAAAACCTCTCCTCCAGTTGGTGAATAAGACTTGGATTTCAAGAACAGATGAGCAAAGAGAAATATTTGGAAAGTGGGCACTTAGTGTGGAGTTACTTCTAGTTTTATTTAGCTATGTATTAGAGATGCACATTGTCTTTTCAGTTGCATGTTTTAATTTTCCTGTACTGCAATGGACTTGAGCACACAAAACAATGGCATTTTGCCCATTTCTCATGCAAAGCCTTGGAAATCAGAAAGCACAACTCTTACACTGTGAAGTATCAGTGTGTGAAACATTATCCCAAACAATTGTAATTAGAAGCTACTAACTCAACCCTATATTTAAAATCTCTGAGGATTGGAGAGTGATTAAAAAAATTATAGATAATGTAAACACAATTAAGAAAAGTAAACCAATTTACTGCTAGCATTTTGTAAAAATGTTTAAGTCTTCCATCTGTTTTTTTTTCTCTTCTCAAAGGTATAAAAATAGATCTATTAACTTATAAGCTGTGCATATTGGAATAATTTAGATTAGAATCTTTCCTCAAGCTTTTGTTGTCTTTTGTCTCTTTCCCCTTCTGGCAGGGGATGTGGGGATTGTGTGGAGAAAGCTGTTGGTGCAGTTTCGAAGCACATTTAATTCTGCTCTGTGCCATTCTTGCTTGCTTGCTTATGTATCAACTTTCTAAAAATCTCATTTTAGTGATTCTTTTGTACAAAGTAAGAGTCAGCATCAGCTTGGTGAGACTTGTGAGGGGATATGCAACCTGCTTTGAGCTTTCAGCTTGGCTACAGTCACACCTAATTCTGACATGGGTTCTGCTGCAGCATTGTGTGAGTGTTCCAGTTTCTGGAAATTACACAAATATATCAATTCATGGTTCTGATAGCTCCAGCAGTAAATATTTAATTTGGCTGACTGGGGAGAAGGGGGAGGATCGGGAACAAAAAATCCCTATAGAAATGTAGCCAAGCTGAGAGAAAGTTGTGAGATGCAATGATTTATAGTCTTATTAGAGCAAAGTTGTCTGAGACTTTGTGGTCTTTAATGCTATGAGGAGTAGTAGCTTGACTGTGACATCATCTTAGTTCTTAGTCGATTCCAGTTGGACTTTGGAACACTGGAACATTTTAGCAAAATTTCACCAACTGCTACCACAGATAAAATAATCTGGTTTAGCCCATAGCTAAGTTATTTCTGAGAACAATAATCCTTCCTTAAAACAAAGGTTTTACATGTTGCTACTATTCTCAGATAACGGTTTTTGTAGAAAACCTTTTGGGGTGCAAATGCTGGTTGAAACTCTCAGTAACTTCTTTATTTATTCAAAACTAAAGATTTGTGGCAAAACCAGATTTTTTTTTAGGAGCAAGTATGTATCTCTCCTTAAAATCCTGTTTGGCTGCTGTGTGAGCACTGAGCTGGTGCAGCCTGATCTGGGTGAGGTGTGGCCTCTACACATGTCCTGGGTTTGATCACTTCTTTGGATGTTTATAGCTATTTCATATTTTAATATAGCTGTGTATTTGTTGCCTGTCTCTGCCTTCATAACAGTGTGTGTGCACATATGACTTTTCAGCACAGAAAAGTGATCTAGTCTGACCTTAACTGCACCATGGGGAGGTGAAAATCTGAAGGAAACAGCTGATATCATCAAGTATCTGCTCCTCTTCTAGCATGGCTATGATCTTACATCAGCTGTTTCATCTGCTCACTTCCAGCTTTACCTCCTTGATGGAGGCTGTCTTGTGATATGCTGAGATTTTGAAAAGTGTGACAAAGAAAGTAATTAAGACTTCTGTCTCAAAAATGCTTCGATTCCAGTAATTCAAAAGCATTTTTGTGTAGAGCTTACTGTTTTAAGGGTCTACAAGTACTTTACATAAATAACTGTAAAGGAAGAAACACAATGATGTGTTGGTTGTATTGCCTTTCATTTATCACCATATGCTAAATCACTAATATATGGCAGCTTCAGAGGCTTGAATAGTATGGATGATATGGGATAAAGGAATAATGCCTTATCAGGCAGGGGGGTGAGTTTTTTGTGAGTGGCTGCAAGGCTAGAAGATACTTCCAGCTGAAAACTGAGAAGGTCCTGATAAATGCAGTCAAGAGCTGTGCTGAGGGAAATGCCAATGTTTATCAAAACATTTGATAAACAGCTACTAAAATGGACTATTATCTTCTTGTTTCTTTTGTATTTTCTGATTAAAATATAGCCGATGCAGTGTAATGCAGAGCCATCATGCTGCAGAGGGCTGGGGACTTTTAGTCAGTGAAATGTAACACCATGCACAAGCTGCCCTTGAAGAAATTTGCTTGACTCTTTGATTGTAGCTCAGAAGCCTTTAGTGAGACAAGAACCAGTTCATTAGTGCTGAGCTGCACTTTGTTTACTGAGTAGTGCTCTACAAGGACTTCTCACCCTGATGTCCACAAACAGAGGTGTCACTGTCACAGTATGGGGAAATCTCTGTAGAGAGCTTGTTGATGCTGTCTGACCCCTGAAGTTGCTGCATTTTCCAGCGTTGCAGGTATGTGGCAATGAAGCTGTGCTGTACCAGGGCTGCTGTGTGCATCTCTGAACCATGGAGCAGCAGGAGCCAGAAAGCTTTGTCAGTGTCTGAGGAGAAGTTACAGTGGTGAGCTAAATGAAATTAGAAAGCTGTGTTTTCTCCTGTGTCTCTGGGATGTTCAAGTGTGCTGTTTTTCTCAATCTAAGTATTTCTTGCACTTTTTTGAAAGATCAGTTTTTAAATGTTTTTTTTTTTAAAGACTAGATTCTGCTAATAGTGAGTTTCTACTGTTTCTGTAGGAAGCTTTTTTTTTTAGCCTAAATATCAGTAAAATACATCTCTACGAAGAAATGCACAAAACAGTTGAGATGATGAAGGAAACTGGTACTGTTCTTTAAATTGAGGTCACTGATCTCTGCAGTTTCAGTTCCAGCAGGAGATCCACATGTGAGACAGTGTCTGGGTTCCAGAGACAGTTTACATACACTGTCAAACTTGGGAAGTTTGGGTCCAAATGACTCAATAGGCTCAAATAAGCAGTTAGATGAGTGATTGCAGTCAGAACTATGACAATGACCAAATTAGTCCAGTTTCCTTTGAGGAAACAGCAAGAAGAAAGAACTGGTATTACACTGCCTGGCTGAACTTGCATATTCTCACGCCCCACCAACGGAATATGACTGTAAATGCAAATTCAAACTTCTTCAATGAGCTCAGTCCCGAGGGAGAAACAGGAAGGCTTTGTGGATCATTCATGCTTCAGCCATCACTGGTGCCATTGCTGTCTCCCCCTATTTGTTTTAGAAAGAAATCTGCTCAAGAGAGCAAGCTGGAAAAGGAATTTGAGGCAATGATTGGCAACATGATGGGAAATCTTTACATAAGGAGGTCCACTTGTCCCTCTCTCCCTCTTTCAGTCCTTATTTTGAAAACAACAAGCTTTGTGCTACTTTTAGACTACAAAATACCTAATGCCTGTGCTGGGCTTACCATGGCACTCAGGATGACTGCATTGCTATTCTTGCAACAGCCATGCTGCAAGAAACTTCAGAGAGATGTTTTCTTACCTATCATAAAATCCAGCAATTTAAAATAGCTTTTAAAACTCTTAATCCTTCATGAAGCTGTTAGGCAGGAACTGTGGTTTCTGTTTAAGAAAAAAGAAAAAAAAGCACTTTGCCCCAAAGTAATGGAGCAACATTTTCAGTACTAGAATACAACCACCAAGAGTATTTTCCTTCTAGGCCGCATACAGGTTTGGTTTTTTTGTTTTGTTTCAGCATCTTTTTAAGTCAATGTAAAAATTTAAAATGTAAAGCAATACCAGCTTTACTTGGCATATTTGTATTTTTTATATAAGTCAGATCTTTTTGCCTTCCTCTCTTGAAGGCTACGGAATTGTTTCCAAAGAGGCTGGTGCTTCGAAGGGTCAGGCGCCTGACAAAGAACAAACAGGGGACTAAATTTTACTTTTGCTTACGCTGGGTTCATGCCAGAATAACTCAGCTGATGTTACTGCAGTTACTTACCCTTGTGCAAATCCAGAGTAAGAGAATAAACTGAACTGTCCCTCCTCTTGCTGTGAGGAGGAAAAAAAAGACAAGAAATGTATTTCTGTGAAGTGTTTCTTTTGTTAATTTAGGCAACAGTGAAACTGCTCTTACTTGCGGGCTTTGCTTTATCTTTAGCTGTAGTTATTCTTCTGAATTTGTGTTGGGGTTCCTTGTGAATATCAAGACCTCAGAGTTTAAGGAAAGACTATAAAAGGGGTTGACATGGCTGAGATTCTTCAACATTGTGGGAAAACACCCTTAATGAACAAAATGGGTAAATCCACTCAATCACATTACCTGTCGCAGCCCCCTGCTCACTGCTCACATCCATTTCTTTGACAGCCTGATCCTGAGCAGAGAAGGCTTTTTCTCAGCAAGTTTCATTCTGAAACTTGGTCTAGGAATTTAAGCAGCAGTTTAAATCATGGTACAAGTACTTCCAGCTTGTGACTGGTTTGTAGGCTGAAATATCTATTTTATGACCCCTGGAAGCAGGATCCCAGTTGACTGCCCACTACAATTGCTGTGGCACAATGTGCCACTGTGGCTTCTGCTCCCACCGCATTTCTACAGTAGAATCTGGGTGTGAAGAAACCAAATTAAATTGTAGAGTCATGAAGCAAAAGAAGTCTTTACTGTGGGAAAGGAGCTGTAGTCATGGGAAACATTTCTTGTCCTGCAGTTTCCAGCCATTTTGGACTGCACTGAGAAGAGGATTAGAATAAGAATAGTTAGCTTGGTAGGGAGATCAAGTCCAACCTCCCAGCTGAAGTAGGGCCAGCCTCAAGTATCTAGGATGTGAGGAAAAATCCATTTCCCATTCCTGAGTTTGTGTGGGAAGCATACATAAACTTGGATGTTTTGTTAGAGCAATGACATCAGCTTTATTCTCTTTTCCCTGTGCTGCATTTCATCTCCTGTTTAAACGCTGTTACTTTTCTTGACAAAGAACATCAAAGAATATTTTTAATTACAACTGTCCAGATTGCTGTAACATTTTCATTTCAGCAGCAATAGGAACTGTTAGTGAGAGGGTTATTGGAATGGACTTTTATGTACTTTTTTTTTTTCAATTTTTTACAGTGTTCTCAAACTGCAGTTAAGGAAGCATTAATTTTAATTATTATGTAAATAATAAAAGAAGCAGCACAAAAAAAAAAAAGACTCATATAAATAGCAGAAGTCATAGAAAACTTTGATGTCCTGTACATTTCGACAACATCTCTTGGCATTTTTCCAGTTCCAGGCTGACTGTGAAATTCACTCAATATGGTTCAGAAAATACATACTACATATTCAATACCCATAAGGAATCCAAGCTAACAATCTACATTTTTGCATAGGTTAATAACTCTTAAAAATCATTTCAGTACAGTGGTTCTGAAATTAACATTCTAATAATTATACTACTGCCCGGGCAAGTGGAAAAATTGACTGATATGTTTAGACTCAGTGGAACATGTCTAAGAAGTAGAGCTACAGAAACAAAATTTGTCATTTCAAAGTTTTAGCTGGATCATGGACAGATTTAGAAGTCCAGGCCTGTTTAATGTCAGAGTTACCCCAGGACAGAAACCCTCCAGCCCTCCCAGAGACATCAAACAGCATCAGTAAGAACAAAAAACCAAGTAAATTTCTTGCTGAAGGTGCTGCACAGGTTTGGAAGAGTCACTGAAGCTCACATGACAGTTCTCTTTACAGTAATGAACGTGTCTGCTACCACAGGCTGAGCTTGTTTATTTGTTGAAGCTGGATGTGAAAGCACACACGAACAGACCTCACCATCACACAAAGAAAGTTCCTTAACTCCATCCATACTCAACCTGGGTGATCAAAGCTGTCATTAACCTTGCTGCCCTTCTTCCCTAGAATGATTTCTATCTAAAGCTGAAACACATCAGTAGGCAGCAGTATCAGGGCAGGAGCAGGTTTGTGGGTGTTGAAAACAGATGCAGCCTGCAAAAATATTTTAATAATATGTTTTTAATTTTGCATGGGAGCTGGCTATAGATTTGGGCTGGATCTTGGGAGCGAGGAGGAGAGCCTCAGGCTCCCACCCACACTTGTTTATCACAAAGCCCTTTAACATTCTCCCCAGGGGAGGAAAAAAAGAATGTTTTCTATGAAGCAGAGGCAGAACTGTAAGCAGCATCTCAAAGCAGTGATGCAGGTGAGGGGCCTTGCTAAGCCTCAAAGAGAAGTTTTTTTGTCAGATCTCCAGTGTGGCTTTATCTGTACAGTTCTTCAACAGTAATGAGGGAGAGAAAGGAAAGGATTTTCAGGGTCTCCAAGAACTCCTTGACACAGCACATGTAGGATTTCAGTGAATTTTCATGGATACCAAAAGAACTCTGAGAGGATCTGAGGAAGGCAGGCAAGGTGCTGAAGGGATTTTTCATGGCTCAAACCTCAGGTCAAACCCAGATGGCAGCAGCATCCTTGGGGCCAGGCAAGCAGAGATGTGGTTTGTGCATCATTTCCTTACCTTCACAAAGTTATGGATTCTGGATATGTAACAGGGATTTCAATCCTTGTGACACTGCCAAGAGTATCTAAACACCAAAGATTTTGTTGGAATAGATTCCTATCCACAGTTCTTGCCATCTTTTTATTTCTGATGTACTAATTTAATGGGTTTTATGGGATGCCATCAAATAAGGGATGTCAAAAAACATTTAAAAATGTGTAGTACTGAGGCTATTTCATAGGACTTCAGAAGTTTTTCTACCTTGGCCTCAATTAGAAGGTGGCAATTTCACTTATATCTTAAAACTGTCAGAAGTCTATCTCCTGTCTTGGATTTTTTGCTTGAAGTTTTTTATTTAAAATTCTAAACAGAAAGGGTTGTTTTCTATAAGGAGTAATTTTGGAAAAATTAATAACAAATGTGCTTTTAGCTGGAAACAGAAGCTTTATGGGGTAGGATGAGTAACTCTAGAGCAGTGTGATATAATCAACTGTGCTGAGCATTTAGATTTCCTCTGTGTGGATCAGATGCAGTCCAGTGCTGTGGCCTGTAAATAGGCTGCCAGTCAAGTCTGAAAAGAGATGATATCTTGGCTCCTAAACAGGATTAAAGTTAAGCCCAGGCTTGGTGTGTGTATGACACCGGGAAAACACTTGAATAGAGAGTGCTCCACAAATGGCACCATGTACTGGCACCTTCCCATTTGAGAAACTTTAGAGTAATGGAGCCTCCTGTGTGCCTGGAGGTAATTTTGTGTATTCTGTTCTTTGATTATGAGCTAAGCTCTCAGGTGCCATATTCATAGTCCAGGTTGACAAGGCAAATCAGCCACTGGTCTTGGGGGCTTTTACAACACCAGAGCTTCTATTTAAGATTTATATTCTATCCTTATAATAAAAGAAATCACACTCTGAACTGGCTTAGAGCTCTACAGTCAATTCCATGCCCCTCAAGTGTTTGCAGTGACTGGAACTAGCATGTCAGAATATCAGCTCAAGGTAATAGACGTTTTGGATGAAAAAGGAGCTTTTCGGGTCACAAGCTTGGGTTGAAAGATTAATTAGAGATGTTTCAAGGTTTCTGTCCAGGATCCCTAAATTCATGGCAAAAATAAGCGGAAATGCCTTCAAGACTTAAAGAATTATAAATAAGGGACTTGGCTCATTTGTTAAATGTAAGTGCTCCTAGGTGCTGATACTCAAGCTAATGCTACAAAATGAATGTTACAAGTGTGCAGTAAAACTATGGATATAATTTATAAGCTACTTCTGCTGGGGGAAAAGGTGTAACCGAAGAAAGATGGGAAGGCTAAAATTTTATAATAGTGTGGGTTGGAAAGTTGGGAAGCTGTGAACAAGTTAACAAAAATAAGGAGCTCCTCTGGTGTGGAGCTCGGTTCTCAGAGCCATGGGCAGCACTGTTCTGGGAGCTCAGAAACTGGCAGGGAGTCAAATATTTCTTCCTTCTGCAGCCCCAGTAGTCCTAACATTGCTTTTTGGGGAAGAAGTGCGTTTTTGCTTTGAACATATGGCATTATCTTGAGCTAACTGACTGTTTGATGAGTATGTCAAAAAAGGATAAGTCTTATATTGAAAAAGGCCAAGAATGCAACTTCATTTCCTCTTCAATCTAAAAAAAAAAAAAAAATTTGACTTTTATTTGTACAGATTTAATTTGGAACACATATGTATGACATATGTAAAATCATCAAATAGTTACCTGATGCTTATCAAAGCAGCTGGAACAAAATAAACCAGACCAGTAATTCAATGTATGTATGGGTCAGGTACTGACTGGTATAAATTTGTATCCAGAGCTTATTTGCTTCAGTTTTGTAAGGGCAGCATCTGTAAAGAGAAGGAGGAGAGTGGAGGCCTAGATTTTAAGAATATTCCTATCATTGTTATGTATAATGTATAATATCAGCATTTGAAACCTTGAATACAGCTGTGTGTATTTTAAATACCCTGCCAAACCAGCAAATTTTCCTGAGTCACACATCCCATTCCCAATGAGCATGGAGCAGTCTCTGAGTGCAAACCATTGCTGCTTTCTCATCTGGGAAATGGTAACCCCCAAGTTCTGGTGAAGTGAACTTCATGCTGTTGTGGAGATGCCTTGAAAATGTCACTTGCTGAAAAAACAGCAGCACCTGAAGTAGCTTGGCATTTGCATACTACAAATGCCATACGTTAGGTAGGTGGATTTGAGAGTTCAGCATTTAATGTAGAAAGTTTTGTGTAAACAGTAAGTAGTCAGCATGCTCAGTGGTACTGAAGGAAGAGACAATAGAACAGCTCTGCAAGTAAGAATTCTGCCCCTAATACTGCCTTTGGGTCAGTTATTGATCTGTTTATTTCACAAAGTGCTCAGCTGTGCACATTGTGTCAACTTTAAATAACTTGGGGTTGATTTTACTTGAAAATGAGAAGTAACTTTATTGATGTCTGTGGAGTTAACAGTGTAAACAAACCAGTTTCTGGTCCTGTCATTTGGGTAGGTTTTTTTTGTTTGATTTTTGGTTTGGTTTGGTTTTTTGTTTGTTTTTGTTTTTTCATTTATGGTGGTAAAATGCCATTTAAGAACAACAGATTGCAAAGATTATGACAGCAGGATTAAAATTAGGTTATTATGGATCTGCTGCTCATTATCTAAGTGCTCAGGTTTTTTAGTTTTATTTTTAATGTAATGATCAAAGTGAGGCTTACAGAATCACAGGTCCAGATATCTGAAATACAATCATCCATCAAAAACCCTCAGTGGGACAATTACGGCCCCCACATCCTCCCACAGCAAACCATGACTGTAGGAGAAGAATTTTTGAGGGCTGCAGCTGAGATTAGGCAATGTGAAGTACTCTTGCTTCAGCCTTCACAAAATCACCTGCTATGAGTCTTAGTGATTATTGGAATGTGGTTTTTTTTTTTACATTAGTACTAGCTTTACATATTTTGCAGTTTATATCAACATCTGTCTTAATGATGTCTGTTTAAATGAGATGTGAATCTGTTTCTTAGGTAGTTTTCATGTTATTTACAGGGCAAACACAGCTTTAAACACTCTTTCAATATAAAGCACAGTGTGTATCCAATACCTCCTGTTCACCATTGAGTGCCCTCAGTGTTGTTTTTCTGCCCGTCTCTGTAATCATTCCTTCCCAGTGGCTTCCAATGTTCTCCCTTCTTCTGTTTCAACAACTCACTCTAGAATCTGATTGTCACTTAGATGGATGTAAAGGCTTACTTTGTCTTATCACATTTAAAATAAAGCAGTCCTAAACTGTAGTAAATGAGGTCTAAGCTGTTACTCTGGTTTAAACAAAGAGAGCTGTGACCTGCACAGACTGCAGGGCCCTGAGGTGCTGGAAAAGATCCTCAGCAAGGAGTGGTCAGGTCCAGAATCTTGCTGTGCCATACACAGGGCAGTCAGAGCAGTGATGCTTCTGTGAGTGTCCCTTACAGGAAATGGTTCATGGGGAGCCTGAGCTCTGGGTCAGATTTTGCTGTTTGTTTAGAAATTCATTTGCAAAGTTTTATATAAGAAGGTAACAGTTATTTTTTGGGGACAATAACATCACTAATAATGACAGAATCCAGCAGGCACATCAGTGAGAAAATGCTTGTGTTTATTCTTTTGGGTCTTCAAGTACATCAGGTGAAAATCTGAGCTACAGATGTATCACATGGAAAACCATATGGCAGCACCTATGCTTGGACAGGCATTTGACTTGACTGAATTAATTTCTCAGCAAGCTTGTCCTTGATGACTGCAGGATTTTGGGGATTACAGCAGGAATGTGGACAAGGCTGTCACGTTGTTCAGGATTTTTAGCATGATGTAAGTATGAGCACAGGTGGGCAGTGAGACATTCTGGGCTTCATTCCTCAGTCAGTCATTCCATTCCCATGATTAGAAATAAACATCAGTGATGGAGCACCCTCCCCTACGGCCCATTTGTTATATGGAGGCAAAGGTACCTCTGAGCATGGGGCTCTTTTTAACTTTGTAAGGGTTCCTCTGGCACTTTCTCCTATCCCCAAGGCAAAGTGTCTAATCCTTAGCTGCTGGCAGGTTTTTTCCTCAGAGCTGCGCTGCTGCATCTCTCATGTGGACAGGACTTGAGTTGTTTCTGCCATTGTTTTGGAGAAACTAAGAGAGAATAACCTGTTTTCCTCTTGTGAAAATGGATGCCTGAATGAACACAGAAATCTCTGCAGAGTGTAGTGATATGCAGAAAACAATGCTGAATAATATTGTCTTTTAATTTTTTAAAATTTATTTCTTTAAGGAGAGCATGGTTGTTGGTTTAGCTCATTTGTTTTTTACTATAAAGTACTGTTTGTAATAGAATCATTCCTAGCCTGTGTGTTTTGAGTCTAAATTTTCATTTATAAAGCATGATTGTATAAAATAACAGAGAGAATAATTTAACCTGTGGAGCACAGATAATTTTTGTACTGTGCTATAAAAAATAGTTTACTTGTGACTCAGGTGTGAAGTTTCCAGACTGACTTTTGAGCGTGCTCCAATTTGGCTGCAAGAAGATGACTTTTTGTTTTTTTAATTTACTATTCTCTAATTTTCATAAAGTAACTTGTAACATGGTTTTGGGAATTAAGAACAAAGATATTCTCTCCTGAAAGGTTTATTCTTCCGGCTTCATATTACCCTTACTGCTTAGCTCTTGTCTGGCAAGGTTCAGTGGGTGGAGGAAGGGAACAGGTCTTATTTTGAGATTTTAAGAGGAGCTGAATTTTATATTAGCTTCACAGTTTATTTGTTTTTATTCCTGTCCAATGAAAAGATCTTTTTCCATGGGAGCCTGAGGAGAGCTTACTCAAGATGAAAGGAAGTGGAATGTGTCTGAGAGAGTGGCCAGATTTTGACGGCTCCTTTTTGCTGATGGTATGAGCAGTTAAATCTTTTTAAAAGGCAGAGCTGCTTTCCTCTTACTGTATCCATTGTCCAACTCTTTCTCATCTTTTGTGAATGTACCATACTTGATCACCTGCCAAAAGCTGATTAATTGTTTAATTAACCTCTTTTAATTTAACCTCCACGAGGTTTGAACAATCAGTAGAGTGCAGCTTTGGGATTCCCCTGGTATTTTAAGTTTTTTCATCACCTCAGCACACTGGATTAAATTCCCTTTCTGTGCTGCTTAGTGACACAAAAGAGATGCAGCAGCCTTGTGTTCATGCTTCATTACAAATACAAGCATTTAACACTGCTGGATGACTTGTAGACCCATGGTGGTGTTTTTCCCATTAAAATCATCACTTGGCTCTTTGTGCTTGAGGCACATTGTGTCCCAGGTTTGTTTTAGTGTTCCAAAATAGGACCCATGGCATACAGTGGGTTTCACATTTGTTTCAGTGATCTAAAATGTGAAATGTGGTGAGGACCAGGCATTAGCAAAATCCAGCTCAGGGTGATGTGAGTTACAAAACTCAGAGTGTTTGGCTTCTGAAATAAATTTCTAATGAATGTTAGTGTGGAGTGTGATCTGCTCACCTTGGTAATATTTCTCAGCCATTAACACCTCTTGGCCCATGCTGAGTCTTGGAGTGCTGCAGCTGACCAGCTCTGGTGCCTGATCTCAATGGCTCTCATGAAAAAGCTCCTTTCAGTGGAACCCTGGAATTTCTTGGCTCCGAATCCCTTTACTGATAGCTCAGGCTGTGATAAAGGAACACGGAGAATGTTAACTTAAGATCATTCCCCCTCAGATTATGTCAGTCTGCCTCCAGCAGATAGTGTCACATTATAAATGAAGTGTGATAGCTGCCATTCTGACCTCGTGGGGTGTGAGCAGGATGGTTATTTTCATCTCTGTAGCAATTCAATTTGAAACACTTCTTGAGTGAGGGCTGTAGGAAAGGAGTATGCACTTCATGTGAAGATATGTGTTCAGTAATTTGATCACTTGATCAATTTTTGTGTTTATAGGCGCTTACCATGGCAGTATTTAAGCACAGAAGTCTTACAGCAGTATGAGAGGTATTCATACTGTCTCATAGATTTTCTTCTTTAAATTCACACTTGAGCACTTTTCACATAGTTGAGCTTCTCTCCATGTTTTACAGTTGTCCACTGTTACTTGGCTTGAATAAGCAGAGCAAAGTAGCTGCAAAGACATGTTTATTGTTATTTATCACTGAATGGACTGAAAACTGAAATCATCCACCCAGTGGTTACTGCTCGGTTTTCCAAGAGCCCTTGTGGCAGGAAGCACTGATTCCTGTATCTCCTGCAGTTGTCACTGGAATGCTGCTTCACTTTGGGAAACTGTCTTGGGTAGGGAACCACAGGAGTGCCCCTAAACAGCTGTGCTATGGATGATGTTTATTGATTAGACTAGCTCAGGCAATGCCCACGATCAGCTGACTGGGGTTCTTGGAGTTACTGGCAGAACCCACCGAGAAGGATCTGCCCTCACTTGGGTCACCTGGGTGGTGACTGCTCCAGCCAATTTCCATCTGCCTGCTGCCCATCAGCTGAAGCTGAGGAAGGCTACAGGGGTGAATAACCCCTGCCTTGGCTCTCAGCTGTTACCATTTGCCATTTCATATGAGCATACAATCTTTATTAGCAGTAATGACATGACAAAAATATTCTCTGCTTCATCCTATAGATGATCAATGTCATTGTTGGCACCCCTGGCATCAGTTAGCACAGAGCTCAGAGAAAGTGGGAAAACCAACAGACAACTCTTTTTCTACTTTTTGCCTTTCCTTCTCATCATTGTTTTAACTTTTTTTTTCCTCCCTCTTCTTTTGTTTCCCAGAAATCTATTTTCTTTTGCACTTTGCAGGTATCACGTCTTGGTAGGAGTTTTTCCTGCTTTAGCTCCATTGACAGGACAGCAAAACAAGTGAATGTGTCTTTTGTTAAAGTTTGAAATTGTGTTTATGGAGGCAGTAAGTTCTGGTAGTTTACACACAGCATTGGGTAGGAGTTTGCCTCAGTACAGTGGCCAATTATCACTTTTCAGAAGCTCACCCTGTTTTTGCTTTATATCACCACCTACAATTTCAAATGCTACTTTGTGAAATACAGTCTACAGAACATTCTTCACATAAGAGAAAGAGCTAAACAGTTTCAACAACGCTGGAAAACAGGTTTGAATTTTTAAATAGAAAATGCTACATCTGCTTTAGTTTACTTCCTTCTTTTTTTTCCAGCATAGTTACTAAGTTTTGCCAGAAAGCTCCTTGTTGTTTATTTTTCACATTTCTAATTCCTCAGATGTTGCAGACTCAAAGGACAAGACCATTCTTTCCTTCATTTTTTGTGATCATTTGTTCCAATTTTTTTTTGGTCTTTTTTTTTCCCCCCAGAAAAAAATTTGCCATCAACTGGCAGATACTATCAGATCTGTCTGCTAACATTCAGCCTGGCTAATCTGAGAACACCAAAGTCCACTGGTTGTTCATCAGCAGGCTTTTTTGTAAAGTGGTCACAGTTGCCTGTCTAATGGGAAGGTATGGAAAAACTCTGATCTAGTTAACTGATTTTAATCCTTTTCACTTTATATCAAGCAAGATATTTCCTGTTGGAATACTGATTTTTAGCTATGTATATAAATTCTTTCAGACTGTGCTGTCACTTCATATGCTTAAAACCATCATCTACTGCCCCCAAGCTTTAATTAGTCTCTTTGCTTTCCTTCCTTTTTACATTTTGAGTATGTCATGACTTATTATATTTTGCTTCGTATTATTTGTGAGGAATAATTTCATATCTTCTTTATATTTTAACCATTCTCCAAGTTGCTTTTCACACAAATAGATTTTAATGGTTCCCTCTGTTTCATATTATCATGGTAATTGTTAATTACTTAAATGTCTCTGTAAAATCTAACCATAAATCACATAATTACACTTAATATCTCACTTTGCTTTAGCAGTGGATTCAGGAAGTGTATGAGAAGTGGTTCAGGTTTTCATTACTTTGCTCTTACGGTAGTAACAAATTGTCTCCATCAGAAATCATCATCATGAAGTGGTTGCAAAGGTGAAAACAGAATTTCTGTTCACGTAATTACACGTACAGGAGCATTTGTTCGCAGTTTGAAGAGTTCATATGCAGCAAAGTCTGGAACTGTTAGTAATTTTTCACCTTCCTGGTGGATTTATTTTGGTGATTTCATCATCTTTACCAAAGAGAAAATATACTTTATTTGTATTGGGGAGAGGATTTACCATCTTTGATGCTGTAACTGTCATCAATAGAAGCCATTTAAATTCCAGATGGCAAAAGAATCTTAATTGGACCCCTTGTGCTAAGGTCATCTTGCCTGTCAGACTGCTGTGTAACTTGAGGGAATTATTCTCTCCAATGCTTCAATTTGTCTTTCATTGCAGTTATGTGATTCCAAGTGGCAAGGATGAGCAGTCATTCATGCAGAAAATCTGTGACAGAATTCTTTGACTGCTTCTAAAGACTTGCACGCTGAAGATCTATAAATGTTACTAAATTAATGAGTAAAGGCAATTTCATGGAGTATTAATGATAACAAAATGACATTATCATTCTTTTATGTTTTTATGCAAGGCAGTTATGCAGAGTGAATGAGAATATGTAATGGGCAGATTTAATTGATTAAACCCTCTGTGCAGTAAGTGGGAACTCCAGTTTGAGCTACATCCCATTAAATACTGAACTCTTGATTGCTGTTCAACAAAATCAATACAGAGCAGAAGTCAGCAGTGAATCTTGTGCCTGCAGCAGTAATGAAGTTTGACAATAAAAATCAATGCCCAGTCCCAAAACTGAGCAGTTAATAGTATTTGTGGTTTATGTCTTTTATAGATCCTTCGGTCCTTAAGACCATCTGTTAATTTACTGCCTGTGTCTGGATGTGGGGAGGTCACTGACTTAGAGAAATAGGGGTTTATTACTTGTTTTGTATCATGTATCAGTTTCTGCCACTAAAATCTGTATCTGTTGCATGTGGAAATGTTGCTCAAGGTATTAATCTGTACACATCCCTAGATAAAAGGCCATCTCCCATATAGTGAATTGGCAGGAGGGATCCTTTCACAAAATCAAGCACAATTTCCAATGATTTATTCTTTAAACATCAGACCTAGAACATCTCCTGACAGTGACAATGACAAGTTTGGGGGTTATATAAGTCTATAATAGATTCTTTATTTAAATACCTTTTTCATAGAACTAACTGAATGTAGCCAATTCTTACATACCTTGTAGAAACAGGACTGGAGTTTGGTTACAAATAGATTGTATGTTATCCTAGAGTAAACTATCCAACAGCAATATATAAAATAAATGAGAATTTAACAAATTCATAGTTTAATAATCAGGCATTTTATACTTTTCCTGGGAAGAAATTGTATCCATCTTCATCCATCAGCGAAGATTTAAAAGCTGTGTGCCCTGAGCTTTCATTCCATTTTCAATTCTTCCCTTTCCCATTATGAATGTTTTATAGAATAGAAACAAAACTCAGTTCTTAAAATTTCACAATATTTCTCAGTTTTTATTATTAACAAGTCTTTTTTTTGTGTATGTATGCTGTATCTTTTGTCCTGTTCTGTGTTATCTTTGTGAAGTATTTTGTGTACAACAGAAAATAAGGCACATAAAATGTGCGTGGGTGCTTGAAGTTAGGTCTCAGATCCTACTGGGAAATTGAGCCTGGTGTCTTGACTTACAGCCCTTTGACCAGTTAATAGTATTTCTTCTTGAACAGTGAACTATCAAACCCAAACTCAAATAACTGATAATTTTAAAACCTAGAACACAGTTCATTCTTTTTCAAATTGCCTCAGAAATCTTACACTCATCTGGTAAGCTGCAGAGCATGCTCCAAAAAAAGGGGGGAGAAGTTTCTGTGTCCATACATGGTAAAGAATTTATGAGAATTGTTTTGGAATTACTGCTGAATCACTCTTAAAATACTCAGTAGAGACCTCTGAAAAATGTGCAGTGGTGTGAAGCAAATTAGCTTCCTGCCACCAAAAATATGGCTTTTTAAAAGACAATTTATGCATGTAATTTTCCCACTATAAATTTTGCAGAGTGGTTGTGATTTTTATTGTGAGACTGAAGTGTAGGGTTAGAGAATTCGTCTAGACATTTACTTATGGCTTATTTAATTGTACAAACTGCAAAAGTAGTGTCTGGCAGTGTGACAGTGTGAGTAGGTCCCAGAACCACCAATGGGTCAGATTGGAAAGGACCACTGGGGGTCATCTGTTCCAGCCTCCCTGCTCAAACAGGGTCACCCATGGCACAGGCTTGCATCCAGGTGGTTCTTCCCAGTGGGGAGGACTCCAGACCCTCTCTGAGGAGCCTGCTCCAGTGCTGTCACCTGCACACTAAAGTTCTTCCTCGTGTTCAGGTGGAAATTCCTGGGCATCAGTCCCTGCCCGTTGCCTCTTGTCCTATCACTGGGCACCAGGAGCGGAGCCTGGCCCCTGCTCTGACCCCTCCCTTCAGACACTGACTCACAGGGATGAGGTCCCCTCTGTCATCTCTTCTTCAGGCTGAACAGCCCCAGCTCCCTCAGCCTTTCCTCATGAGAGATGCTCCAGTCCCTTAATTATGGGATCACATCCTTTGGCTGCTTCTGTTTCACCCTTGAGCAATGGCAGTAGAGTTATGGCTGGTAAGTTATACACACACCCACCCCAACACAAACACAGCTTATTTTCTGTACTTACAGTAAGGGAAAAAAATAGTTTCCTGATGATGTGGCTTATTTGGGTTATTCCAGTGCTGACAGAAGCAGGACAGCATTTTGGAAATGGAGCTTGTTTGTGTTTTTACTGGGCCAGCTTGCTTCTCTTTCTTAATCTAAGAGTGAGTAAATCTGTCTTAAATTTCTGCCTTGCTTGTTCATGTATTAGCCTAAACAGCAAGGGAGCACTCTTGCCCATATCATCTGTCTCTTCAGAATTTGTGTAGTCTGTTCCAGCAAGGCCTGTGATAGAAGCCTACACTGATGTAGCTATGGCAAGTGGTACCTAAATCTCTCTTTATCTCTTAATCTAATCAAGTGGTACCCAGTAATTCCTAAAGCATAACTGGATTATCAGCCCAGTCAAGCCTCTATCCAGTCACAGTTTAAAATGAGCCCCTTTACAAGCCATAGTAAAGGCACTTGATAGAGTAGGGACACTTAAAACACTTAATTATGCAGTTTGACTAATCAGGACATCTTTGAAATCACTGATGATGTTCTGATGGCTGCAGAATGAGATTTATCATGTGCAGCTATCATCTACTTCTTCCAGCCTAGTAACCTTGTAATAATCAGAATTGGTAGTTCAGTTTTACAAAAAGTATTTTACAGACATTCAAAGAGTCTGCAGGTACTGAAAAATCAGCTTAATAACTGTATAATAGAAAAGCTGTGATATTTACTGATCTGATGCTGTTAATGCAAGCTTCCTGAAGCTTTTCCAGGAACTCCATCCAAGTACTGAGTGCCTTCAGCTCTTAAGATCTGCTCTAACCATAACACTTAGCTTTTACAGAATACTGGGTATTTTTGGCGTTAGTGTGTCAAAAGGGATATTAAAACAAACTTGGAGAGTTTTTGGTGAAGATTTCGGAGCAGTAACCTAACTGTGCTCTCAACAAAGTCAATGTAATATGTCACTACATGAGAATCAGTTTAATGCTTTTAAAGCTGAAGTCTATAACTGTACTAGGGTGGATGTGATTATTTGGGAGACTGGATAGAACTGGAGACAGTATAAGTGACTGCAGTTTTAAATTTTTAAAGAACTTTGTATCTTTGTTAATTATGCAAGTTACTGGAACATGTTCAAGTCCATTTATACTACAACTTCTGGGTGCTGCAGCCCTACAGACATGCTAATGTTCAACTCCCATTTTGGAAGTGTAGTTTTAATTGTGAACTGATCTTTTTGCTAAACAGAGAATCTTCATTAACTTGGATTCACTAATTCCAGAGCCTGGCAGATCCTGGCTGATGGCTGATGAAACACTTGTGGAAGATTTTTTTTCCCAGATATAGCTGAGTTTGTGTCTGTACCAGCAACACCACTGGTAGAATCTGAATCTGGTATCAATATCTGATCAGAAGCCTACATGGAGTGATTGGCTCTCACAAAGGCTAAAAATAAATTCTATTGCATCATGAGCAGTAACAGGGGACTTTCCTGCAGCTCCTGGGGCTGAGAAAGCTTCAGGGAAGCGTCCACCTGTTCTGACAACTGAGTGTAAAATCTGAAACCTGGTGGATTCCACCTCTGAAATGTGTGGTGAGTCATGAAAGTGCCTTGTGTACATGGAAGGAATCTGAGTGTCCTGATGACTGTCTCCTTGGCCTGCCCAGCAGGTGTGAACAGGTTTTGTTTTGTGTAGAACAACCAGCCTCTCTGGTGTTCCTGTAAGGGGGAACCATCTGTTCCTGAGCAGTGGAACACACCTCAGTGTGACCTGGCTTGTGGCACTGGCTACTGGTGTCCCACTGCTAATGAAAGCACATCATTGTTAACACAGATGTGAGAGAATTGCAGGAAGAAAGGGCAGAAAACTGCTGTCTGCATGCAAAAAATGCTTTTTAATTGACTGCCATCGCTAGAGGCAGAAAGCCAGTCAGATAAAAATCAGCACTTCCTCGGCACTGTTTGTTCTGTTACAGTTGTCTGTCTTTCACCACACATTATTATTGAGTGCTTAATCAGTATTAAATCTAATTCTGAGATGACATCTCGGAAATTATCTTACAGCATTAGCAGCTGGAAGAATGTCCTGCCTGTTAATTGTTTACATTATCTGTCTCTCAGAATAACACCTGGCAGTTAGAACATTCTAGAATGAAACCCAGTACCCAGATAAATGCCATATTTATACGGGTGTAGGAGCATACTGCACAATCCCTTAAAGCCAGTGCCTTCAGAAGGTGATGTAGGAACTCATTTGGGGCACATCCTGTATTGATATGTCCTAGGGAAATGAGAGATGCTTTTCTCTCTGCACAGATACACAAGATATCTAATGGTAGCAGTTTCATAATGTGCCAAGGAAAGCATCTCTAGGAAAGAGCTAAAGAGACACTGCAAAGGTAGTTAGTCTAAAAACCAGTCGGTCAGCTGTCATTTCTGAAATGTAACTATTCTGGCTGATTTTGAGGAGAATATCAAGATTTTAGTTGTGAACTCTCTGTGGGAGTTCTGACACGTGTAGGTTTGTTCCCCATTTCTCCAGCAGTGTGTGAGCCCAGATTGTATTGCTGTGCTAAGCCACAGCACCTCATTCCAGGTAGTAGGAGTGGGACTGATGACCAGAACTGCTTTCGTTGCTGGAGAAGCTGTGAATGCTCTGTTGCTGAGAGGGCAAACAGGTGAGCTAAATCCATACATTTTGTCCTTTCAGAGTCCAAGCCTTTGCAATCTCTTTCCCAGGGTGCCAGGTTTTGGTCTGTTCCCCAGTTGATTCGCTAGACTCCTTCCTATGGGAGTACCATGAGGAGTTGTGCATGTCCTCATTCTTTGCCTGAGGATGGAGCAGTGGTGGGGCCTCTGAGGTCTTGATCCATAATGAGTCATTTGACCCTTCTCGTATTTTGTCTTGGAGAAGGCAAGGATTGCACACACATCCTTTTAAGGAGCCACATGCTCCAGGGTGATGAAAAGAAAGACAGAGGACAAGCTGTGACTCCAAATAGCTCAATGCAGATTTTGGGTCTTTTTTAAGAGGAGGACGCTTGCTCTTAGAGTCTTTGCACTATTTTAGTCTGTTAGTGCAACTTTCAGGTTCACTTAGTTAAATATGCTTTTTCTTCTCTCCAAGTTGTCATGCTTGATCAGTAGAAATACTGGGTTTTCCCCTGGGGCAAATACAATCTTGTGAAGAACAAAGTATTTGGGAAACACTGGGATGAAAAAGAAATTTAGGAATTGCATGGCAGAGTTTACAAATAAAAATCCCAAGATGTTTTTTAATCTTACAGAAGAACGGTCTGCTCCTTCTCCCTCCTCCAACCCCATGATTCCTTAACCTTTGTACTTAATTCTGTAAATATGTACTCTATTGGAATGCTTGTTGCGAGCATGCAACTTCAGTTATACTATTCAGCCTGATGAAAGTACTGGGGAAAAGCAGTGATAGAATAATACATGATCTGTGTGAATAGAGGGCTGTTTGTAGCATCTGGCTGTCAGATTTCTGTTTGCTTGTCTTGTTTGAGCATTCTGACAATTAATCAATATTGAAATGCTGCTCTGGATGTGCACAGGATTGGACAGAGTGAGTGCCAAGCTGACCACATACCTTTTGGCCAAACTGCTGTTTGGCTTCTTTAAGTTTTATGAATTTTCACTAGGTATAATCTCTTCCCAAAAAAGAAGAAACTAGTAATGAAGTAATTATTTTCAGGGCCGTGAGCAAGACCATTTTTGCAATTCTTGGCATACATATTCAGAAGAAAACAGTAACAATGCATTTCAGGCCATTCATTTTTATTTATGTTGACAATATACTCCCAAATTTTCTGTTGTTGGCAGTAAAATTTTGGCTAATGTACACTGCTTATTGACTGAAAATCCTCCCATGCACTTCCAAGGGAGGTCTTCCTACCCCATCTCCTCTCTATTCATCTCATATATTACATTGGAATAATAAGACTGAAAATTGCTTTTTGTTCACAAACCAGCTGAAAATGGGCGGTATCACTGCAAACTGTCCCAAAATTGCCCAGCTAGTCCTAGTGCTGTCAGCATCATTCCAGCACTGCCAGTTTTTGCATGCTTCCAATCAAATTTACTTTAGCAGCAGTTGCAGAGGGAAGTTGTGTTAAACTTCTCTGCCCTTCACCAGTGCTTTGGGGTGAGTTTAAAAAAAAAAAAAAAAAAGGTAGCAACTCTTGGTTCCATACTGCCTTGGCAATCCCATCCAGTTTTCCCTTTAATGTTTTCCACATATGGTTGTGAAATCCAGTGTCTGACTTTGTTACTAAATATAGAATCATAATTCTTTTTAAAATTATTGATGCCATGAGTCCTATTTGTTTTCAAGATATTTTTTTCTCTTTTTGCAATATAATGAAGTATTGAGAGTTCTTGCATTGTCCATTTCCCATAGGCACTTTTGAAGACATTTTATTCCTTTTTCTTTAAGTTTTACTGCATATTGGGAAATATCTCCTTTCCAGTTTTGAAGCAGAAAGCAGAGTAGTGAAGAGCACATCCCTTTGCCAGTGGAAGTGTGGCCAGGTGTGAGCAGGCTGTGCCCCACTGTCAGCACAGAGGTTGTTTTTCACACAGCTGTGCTTGGTTCTTTGGTAGCAGTGATGGAACAAAACCAGTGGTGGTAGTAGCAAAGCACAGGCTCAGTGGTTTCTGAGCTGAATTTTGAGTGTTTTTCTCTTACATTGTACTACCCAGCTGTAAAATCCTCGTGTACTTCTGTGTTATTGGAGTGACCAAATGGAAATAACTTCACATAAATGGCTTTGAATTTGCTCTTTCATGATGCAGGATTTTGTCTCAGAGGTGAAAAGTGGCTGAATGTAATCCTAGACTGAAAAAACAAGTCAAGTGAATGAGTTTTATTTCCCCGTCTCCCTGCAAATATTTGTATTTTTTATCTAAAAAGCAGGAAGCAGCCTGTGATTTTAGTAATATGCCTAGAATGAAATCTGGGGTTTTGAACAGCTTTCCCTGCTTTGGCAGGGCTTTCCATTGTCAAATTCACAATGAGTTATAACAGAACTATTCAGAAGCAGTCCTACCAGTGCAGATTTCAGATTTAGTCGCCTGTTACATCCCAAACCACTCCACTTCTCTTGGCAAAGAAAAGAATATAAAGTGTTACATCAGGGAAGAAACTGGTAAATGGCATTTGAAAGCAAACAATGCTCTTTATTCATAAAGAGAAGAAATTATACCAGTGTACAAGTAGAGTCACAACTGATGATGGTCTTTAACAAGCAGACAGTTCTTCTTGGGTAATGGAGGGGAGATACAAAAATATGAAGTTATTTTAAAATCACCTGATATTTTTAAGTAGGACTCAACAGGTTCCATCCTGCTAATGTAAATGTTCTTAGGAATAATTAAAAGCATGTTTGAAAAACCAGTATGTAAGGAAAGAGGCAGTTTTAATAAGACTGATGAAACATCCAGAATGACATGAAGTATTGTTGACTTTCTTATGGATTACCTCAAATTTTGGGCTTATATTGTTGCAAATTATGTATTCAGTACCTGAGTATTTGAATTAATTTCAGTCATGGCAAGAAGACCTCTGTTTTTTTTTTGGTTTTTTTTTTTTTTTTTGATAATCATGCAGCCCTAATGACTTAAAGATCTGGAAGACTGCCAGAATTGCAATAAAAAAATAAAGCTAATTTCTTACATAATTTCCTGACTAGCACTTCCTCAGACTACAGTAGCCCTGCATATAGCAGTTGAAAGCATTAACAACAGCTTTACAGAACAAAGCCCAGTACAATTTAATATCTGAGAGAGGCTGAAGGGATTAAAGTCTAAGGATACAATGTCAGTGGAATAGTCAGAAGGGATTTGTATTCCTAAATGTTTCTATAGAAACGTGACAGTGTTCTCTGTGTGTCTAGGACTGAAATGATTTCAAGATTTGCTACTCTTTGCCACTAACCATTTCTTGCTTTTTCTGTTGGACTCTGAGCGAGACTGATAACATAAAATAGTGAACTTTGCAGATGGAAAGGAACTGGCTTTGTAACAGATTGAGTTTTGGGAGCAGGGTGTGGGTAGAAGAAGATATGCATTGCTGGTTTAGTCTCAGACATGTGGTCAGATCCTTTTGTTTGAACCTCCCCACATTCTTCAGGATGTGAGTGGGAGTATTCTCCCATACATGAAAACCTTAAACGACTCCTGTGACTCCTCTTACAGTGAACCTCTGATACTGCTGGTTTCTAAGAAAAGAATTTTAAATTTATGTTGAGGTTGGACAGATATGGAGGTCTAAAGACACATGGTGAAATACACAGTGCTTCTGAAATCTGCTGATGAATGAAGGGTGGTGAGAACCACGGCCTGCAAGCTGCAGAATGTTGAGTAAAGGTAATAGTAACAGATTGAGACTCCAAATTAATAGAAGTTGTTTGCTGCACCTTAAGCTTTCTAGCAAAATGGTTATGAAGTCAGGAAGATGAAACTTCTTCCTTTTAGTGGCATTTCTCTTCTGATGGAAGGGATGGTCAGCGATTCAGCAGCAGAATACAAGAGCCAGGGTGTGGCTTTCTTTCCTTACCAGGCATGTCCATGGCTCTGTGTGCTCAGAACCTGTATTTTTGAGAGGAGTATCTGCCTCCTTTGACTGGCTATGAGAAGTTCTGCCCACTGCTCATTCAGACTTTCTCCCCTCTGGTAAGGACAGAAAATTTTCTCAAGAATTTTCTTTTATAGACCTGGGAAGACCTACTTTTTAATTCTTTCTTTTGATTGTAAGTTGGGTTGCTTTTGCTCCCTTATGGCCTATAGAGCTGACTGGGTTTGCTTTCACCTCTCTTCCACTGGGCAAGAAGCCAAACCATGACTCTTGGTGGAAGGATGCAGACTTTCTGGTAAAATGGAATATCTGGTGGGATATATAGCGCTGTCCACAGCATAAATTCTTAGGAACATGGGAAGAATAGTGAATATAGACATACAAGCACTAAGGTGCCATGCAGCCCTCATGCAATTCTCAGGGATTGAAACAGAGCCCATGGAATGTGTCTGGAATACCTTTCCAATCATGTTAAAGCTAGACTTCCTGTATTTAAGTGTAAACTACCCAATAATGTATGCCCAAGTGTCTTCATAGAATTGTATCACAGAAGATACAAGGAATCTTTCCACCAGGATTTAGTTGTGGTTAGGAATACATTAACAGATGACAACATCTTCGCAGCTTATTTAGTAATTTTTGCTCTCTGTAACTGAACCATGAACCCACAGAGGGAGAGAAAAAGCAAAAGCATATAGCCCAGTTTAGGAAAGAGTTATCTTTAGGGGGTTTGTGCCATTTAGGAATTTGGCCTAATATACATGAGCCTTAAAAAAAGGCCAGTCAATCACCTCCTCAACCAATCTTAGTAGTGAGAGTGGATATATTATTTTTTTTCCAACTTACACGCTAGCTGTTGACACATCATGGTTCAGTTGTAATACACTTATAACTAGGCTGAGCAAAGAAAGGTATTTTTTTCTACATGACTGCTTAGCACACAAACTCAGAGTGATTGGCAAAGCTGAAAACAAAATATCTTTAGGAGAAAATAAAGCAGCTTATTTAGTAGAGAAGGGAGAGGGGAGTTTTTTTATTGCAGTCTCCTTAAGGGATAAAGTGGGGAAATCCCCTAATGTTGTTATCATGACACCAGATCTTGTGTTTGAAGACTTGCAGAAGTGTATCTCATGTGGTGACTAATCTCATTTGTCTTCTATTTTTCTGTCAGCATAACTGTGATGTTTGAGGACAGCTGATGTCCTCAGAGCTAAGCCATCCTTGTTTGTTTGTTCCATATAAGACTAGAGACTGAGCCAGTGAGGGCGGCAGTGCAGCTAAACTTGGAGTGCAGAGCCTTGTTCCTAAAGCCCTGACAACAGGACTTTCACGGTGAGTTGTCCTATGACCTTGGGCCTCCTTGGGCTTGGGGAGAATAATTTTGTCCGAATGGCGACATCCAACAAAGTCACATTCTGGATCCAGATGGAGGCAGGGAAGCTCAGGAACTTGACTCTATGGACATCTGGATTAGAGGCAGAGATTTTGGTGCTCAGTATTGTTCCCCTATATTGAAGGGATATATTTGGGTAACCTCCCACTAGAAGGTCAAATAGGAGCTTTCTTTTTCCCTTATTTTTAATTGAGAGAGCTCTGCTGGGAACAGTGTTAAGTTCTGCTCCCCATATTCCTAGTGAATTTTTTTTTCCCCTAATATTTTAGGATTTTATACTGAAAGTGAATTTTAAATGTTGAAGGATAATGTGGGAGTTTCTGAAACTGAATAGGTAAACATATGCTGGCATTGTCTTAAGACATTTCTTGTTTGCCACTAAAGGATAAGAGGAATCCAAAAAATGTATTGCACTTAGCTGTAACTGTCGTGAATGCTAGAGGAGGTCCCATAAATGGGTTGAAGGTATTTTATTCTATCCATTTTTCATACTAATCAGTGTCTTGTGAGAGGGGTTATTTCAGTAGAGAATGAAAGTCAGCTCCCAAATGAGGAGGAAATGAATGATGTGAAGAGATACCTGACTCACAATGAACTCTGTTCCACAGGTGATCGTGCACAGTGTTATATAAGGTCGTATGAACGCAGTTTGAAGGCAGTGTATGGTGAGTCACAAACTCTGCATTCTCAAACTTTATAAGGCATTGCATGAAGTGATTCTTCTCCTTCTAGATGCTGAATTACTTTGAGTAGCAAAACCACTTTTTTGTGTCATATCCTCCTGGTTGTTACATACAGCTCCTTCATGTCTCCATCTCCTTCAAAAGTCCCTAGGTGACTCAAAAAAAAAAAAAGTAATGAGAAACTTGAATATTTCTTAAGAATACCTTGCATTCAGTGCATTTTCAGAATCCAAGTTCCTCTTATATGTATTTCTTGCCAGTTGTGTCCTTCCACAGTGTGTATTTTGAGTGTTCATTGAGTTACCGTCTCTGTTGATTTTAAAAGTCTTAAGGTTGTTTTATGGACAAACAAATCATGCTGAGGTCAAAGCAAGTTTAATAACACTTCTTGTTGAATTCTAAAATATAAGAGGATCATTCTGCTTGAATACTTGGCAGCTGTGAAGTATTTTAACGCACAGATCCTTATTTCTATATGGCCACTAAGGCAAACAGTGTTGGTGAATATACATATTTGTACAGCAAGCAGAAATCTGGTGTGCAGACTTTTTGCCCCTCTCTCTCTTTCAAGTACATTTTTTCTCAAGGGATGCAGCCTGGAGCTCATGGAATGATTTTGTAGTGCAGAGATGCCAAGCACTAGTTAGTAAAGAGTTTTCAAGTGCAAGTGCTCACAGCTGCAAGATGTGTTCCTGCACCTTTCCTCTGGCTGTTTTAACCAGAAAACCCTTCTGTGTGTTCATTAGCAATGCACTGGTACCAAACCTGCAGCAGCACTGTTACCTTGGGGTTCATCTTACAGAATGCACAGGAAGGAGGAGAAATGTACATTTTGCCTCCGCATCTGCTCATCATGACCTTTATAATTCAGGTTTGCAGGGTAGGATTTGGAAGGTCCTACCTCCAGAAACAATTTGGATCATAGTGATAGCTGAAGTTGTGCATAACTGACACGAGCAATAAGTGAAGGCAGGGAGATTTTGCAAGGTAAAAGAAACAATCTGCAATTGAACTTCTTATCTCTGATTATTGCTGACAGGATAAATGTGCCAAAAAGAGCAAGAGCTGTTCCAGTGTAGTCAACTTATTTCATATATTGATAGCCTTCTAAAGCACACAGCAATTAGATAAATTGTCTACCAGTGCTCAGAGTGAGGGGCTCATACAAATTTCCTAAGCTAGTCAAGTGACAAGTAAGACAGAGACTGTTAGGCAGATCCTAGCAAAAATGGCTGGAATTTCTACCCTTGAAGAGGGCAAGACAGAAATCATCTTCAGCTGAACATATATAATACATACCAAAAAAAAAAGCTTAATTTTTCGAACACAAAGGACAGTTAAGATGGTGCAGAATTGATTATGTACGTGTTTTAGAATTCATTTTGCATGAATTCTAAGCAAGGAGCTTGCCAGTTCCTGTGACAAAATATTGTAATTTATTGCTTCCCCAGATTAAATAAGCAGAAGGTGGTTTTTTTTGTAGATCTTTAAAATGTCTGTTGAATGTCACAGATTTCAAAATTGAAAAGGTTAAAATAAGCTTTTTGGAAGCAGACAACATTGTGCAGAACACTTGTTTTTGCTCTTCTAATAAATAGATACAATTTCTCAAAATCTGCCTAATACACTGTGAAGTATGCAAGTCAATTATTTAGCAGTTATAAAAAATGTAGCTATCCCACCCTGATATTTTACTATTACTTGTATTTTGGCTACATTTTTTTGCCTTGAGTAGAACATTGGTTTTTTATATTATTTCATATATAAGAAAGTGCTAGTCCTCTATATGTAAAATATTTCAATAAATAAAAGTTGAATTTACAATTGAAACTGATAAGGCAGCAAGACCAGTTATCAAATTACATATAAACAGTGTATTAAAGGCACTATGAAAATGTGTGAGGCAAAATGAACACTACCAAGTCAAAACCTACACTGTAAAGTTGAGACACTATTTTTTTCAAATGTTGCATATCACAGAAAAACCCCACTTCTCTGCATTCTTCAAAAAGTCCCTTTATTCCTTCATCCCAAAGGATGGGATGTCCAAAGGAAGGACATAAATTAAATCCTTGCTGAACTAATAATGTAGCCAGGAAAAAAGGACTGCAATTTTTTGTTTAACCATTTAACATGCTCCTGGAGATTAACTCAGTGCACAAGGCCTGGGAACTAGTCTAAAAAGCCCTCTGGGGGACACTTTGGTTGGAGGGATGAAAAACTGGCACAGCAGTAACTCGTAATGTGTCCTTTGCTGGTGAATAGCCTGTGACTCTCTTTTTCTTCCTGCACTTCTGCTCTGCATTGGAAATGTTACATCCCCAGGCTTGGATATGTCTCTGACCCAAGAGGGGCGCTCAGAGGAGAGAAGGAAGCTTAATGAGATTTAGTGCCTAGTCTGGTAAGTGTCCATGTGACTCCTTGCATTGACCCCAACCTCCTAGTTACTGCTGTAAAGGAACAAGCTGTATACCATCAGGGACACTGATGTCTTCTATGCTTTCTTTCTGAAAAAGAAAAAAAATCTAAACCAGACAACATAATTTGGCCTCTGCTAGCACAGGAGTTCTGAGCAGAACAGGAAAAACGACCTTTTGCAATCCCAGGAAGAACTGATTTTGTCCTCATTAATGAAATGGCAAAATGTGGACTTGCAGCAGAGGCAGAGCCGTTGTGTTAAGGACCATTGCCCCTGAAAGAGGCTGGAGGGGGGATTGGGATGAGTGAGCTCTGCAGAGCAGTACCCTACGGCTCCAGGTGTGCACCACTCCTCCGCTTGACTGGGATCCGTGGGACAGAGGCGTGGGAGGGGCAGAGTGCACCCAGCCTTTAACGCAGGACACGTGCCCTCAGGGCCTCCCCTCCTGCCCAGGGGCACAGAGCAGGGCTGGCTGCAGCAGCGCACCGGGCTGCTCCCTGGGCTGGGGGATCTCGGGCTCCGGGTGCTGAAGCAGCTGGACAGGGTGACATTGAGGGGGAAGGTTGCTCAGCCAGCGCCAGAGGTTTTGAGTATTTGTTGTGCTCATTTCCAAAATCAGTCCTGACTCGAAAGCTTTTTCAGCAGCTGCAGAAATCTGCAGAATTTAGCTCACAGCCCAGTCTGTCATTTTGTGTCACATCATGCACTATTCCAGGAGGTTGAGCTGCCTGTGCTTTCATAGCACAGTTGATTTTCTAGCTTAATTCCTCAAGGGACCTTTAAGGGAATGGAAACCCACAAATAAAATGAAGAAATTAAAATATATTACTAACTCTAAAATGCAGCATTTATTTGGATTAATAAACCACAAAATTGTAATGATCCTTTACACTGGATTTGATTTTGGTTCTGCAATGATTGAATAGGTCCAATAGGTTCCTCCTTCCCATTCTCACTTTGTCTTTACTTTGGGAAATATTTTTGTAGAAGAGAAATTCCTCTCTGAGGGAGGTGATACTGTGGAAGTCTCTAATTGTTCTTAACAGGTTTTAAGTTTTCTGGGCTACTATCGGTCTATATAAAAGTTGTGATTTGAAGTCAAAATCCACCTTTCATCCTGAAATACCTTATTAGTTGGGTGATTAATCACCCTAAGTTCCCCAAGTGGAACACATATACCAAGCTACTGAAAGACAAAGATTTTTTAAATTCTGAAGGAACAGTCCCAACTCATTCTAAGGCCTGTATATCCATTGTCTGGTCTTTTGGGATTAACTAAACTTTGGTGTAGATCAAAGGGGCTCTCTGTGACATGGAGGTTTCACATACCTGTAATAAAAACAGGGGTTTGTCCCATTGTGCCAGATCAAGGAGTATGTGGTCTGTGCTGGAGGAAAGTTCAGCCTAGTTTAGTTCCAGATGCAGGCTAACTCTGTTTGTAAAATCTCTGTAGTAGTTAATCTTTCCTCCTTTGCTGTTAAGAAAAGTGAACTATTTTAGAGTATCCTATCACAATCTGTTGCCTCAAGGCAGCCAAAAGTGGAGAATGTTGTGCTGAGAAGATGCAGGAATGCTTTAAGTGGGCACTGCCTGCTGTGGGAATCAGAGAGCAATTGTTTTGATTTCATGTTCTCATGAAACTTTTGTGACAATGTGTGCCAGTTCAGTAATTTGGTCCTCCTTTAACTTGTACCTATTCTCAAATTATGTTACTAAAAAGCATCTTCTGTCAGCTCAGTTGTTAAGCCTGTTCAGTCATAGCTGTGAATAAAATCAAGTTAGCTGATAGGTCAGTTTATGTTTTGAAAATGACTTGAGGGTGCTGGTGGATGAGAGGCTGGACATGAGCCAGCAGTGTCTCCTGGCAGCTGAGAAAACCAGTTATGTCCTGGGCTTCATCCAAAGCACCATGGGGAGCAGGGGAGGGAGGGGATTCTGCCCCTCTGCTCCATTCTGGTGAGACCCACCTGGAACACTCTGCATCCAGCTCTGGGGCCACAGCATAGGAAGGACATGGACCCGCTGGAAACAGCCCAGGGGAGGCCGCCAAGATGAATTGAGGGATGGAGCACCTCTGCTGTAAGGAAAGGCTGGGAGAACTGGAGTTGTTCAGCCTGGAAAAGAAAAGGTTTTGAGATGACTTAAATGTGACCTTCAAATACCTGAAGGGAACTTACAGGAGAGATGGAGAGCAGCTTAAGAGCGTGGAGTTATAGGGCAAGGGGGAATGCTTCACATAGATTAGATATTAGGAAAAAGCTCTTTTCTGTGAGGGTGGTGAGGCACTGGCACAGATTTCCCAGAGAAGCTGCGGCTGCCCCATCCCAGAAGTGTTGAAAACCAGATTAGACGGAGCTTGGAGCAGCCTGGTCTAGCAGAAAGTGTCCCTGCCCATGGCAAGGGGTTGGAACAGAACGAGCTTTAAGGTCCCTTCCAATCTAGGCTATTCTATGAAATGCTGCTCCTGCTCCGAGCTGGACTTGTGCTGTGTCCCGTTTCCATCACGGCTGGGCTGTTCGGATGCTGTTCGGCCACAGCACCCGAGCTCCGCGGCGGGGTTCGGGAGGTGCCCCTCGAGGGGACGCGCCGGGCCGTGGCGGGGCCGGTGCCGCCACCGCGCGGCCGATCCGCGTCAGTGCCCGCAGGCTCCGCGCGCCAAAGCTGCTTCCCATAAAAACCAGCCGGAGGTACAGTTATTCCTCCTCTTTTTCCACCCCCCTCAGGCTTTGCAGCTGTTTCTGTTTCGGCTTTATGAGGTGACAAGCCAAACTGTCCAACAAAGCATGGCTCATTGTCACTTACTGTTGCCCGTGTCAGATGCCTGAAAAGGTCAGACCGTTGCCTCCAGTGAATCCTCATGTTTCAGTCCTTGAAGTTACCCCCCTTTTGTCACGGAAATGTTTATGTGTGTAGAGAAAATAACATGAGTCCTTTTTACTGGAGTGTTGGTAGACGCTGGAGCATGTCGAGAGAAGGGAAATTACGATGACTGAGGGGTCTGGAGCATCAGTCTTATGAGGAGCAGCTGCAGAGGCTGCTGATAACTGATTGGAGAAGAGCAGGCTCCAGGGAGACCTTCTCACCCAACTGTCTGAAAGGAGGCTTTTTCAGCCTGCTAGGTCCCAAGAGACAAACAATAAGATGGTCCCAAACAGCCTCAAGTTGTGCCGGGGGAGGTTTAGATTGGATATTAGGAAAAATGTCTTCAACAAGACAGCACTGGAACAGGCTGCTCAGGGGAGTGGTGGAATCACCATCCCTGGAGTGATTCCAAATCCAAGCAGATGTGGTGCTTAGGGATATGGTTCAGTGGTGGACCTGGCAGTGCCCGGTTTCCAGTCGGGCTCTCTGATCTCAAGGGTCCTTTCTAATCTGAACAGTTCTATGGTGCGTGCTTCAGGCTCCTCAACTGCATTTCTGTTTCCCTGTTTAGCTTATCTGGTAGTTTATGATGGGTTTTAATCCCCCCCAGTTCATTCACCCTTATAGAGATCAGCACAAGCCATAACAGACCAGAAGTCTTTTTTCACTTCTGCTGTCACCCTTCACTGCCACAAGAGGAAACTCCAGAGTCTGAGGTAGGACAATAGTCTAGTTACTTTTTCCATTTGATAACTGGAAAACTGCTTAAAGGAGAGGGAAATGGCAATGCTTCCTCCTTTCTAGCAACAATCAGTATTCTTCTATAACTGAAAATCTGTCTCTGCAATTAGTCAACACAAATTAGTTTCTTCTCTCTCTCCCCATCTCCCTATCTTTACAATGGGAAAACAATCCCTTTTTGTTACTTTTTTCCTGGTGTTTTTTTCTTCGTTGGTTTGTGGTTTTTTTATCATAGGATATACTCCTCTGCCACATACATCTATGTCTATACATCACTTCCAGATTACTTAAATAATGTTATTAGGAAAAATGGGAGGAAAAAGCAACCTGGAAAACTTTACTCTGAACATGGAAGGAATAAATTGATGGGTGAAATGGCTCGGAGGAGGAGGTTTGATGCAAAGACAGTTGATGGAGGGGTGGCTGCTTAGTATGAGGTTGGAGAATTTTGGTTAGTTCTCCAGATGGTCTGAAGACCCTGATTTAAACTGCTGCTGTTCATAGTCTGTCACTAAGAAGCTGTGATCAAATAGGGCTCGGATACTTCCCTCCCCCATGCTCTTTGTAGCTGCTGCCGTTAGACAGGAAAAATCCTAGTTCAACTCTAGCATTGCTAAGAAAAATGTGACCTCTGAGCTGGAAGAGCCGTGCTTCTGAAGGGAACGTTCTGTAACACAGAAAGATAAAATCTTTTTATATATTGCTGCTTAAACAGTGATCCAAAATAGTCTGGAACTGTCCTGGCTTACACTGGGTCCAAAGTCTTGTCTTTTTGGAAGGCTTTAATGCACTGTATTATAAAATCCAATCTGTCGCAATTAAATTGCATCTTGGTATTTGAAGGTGCGTTTGCGGTGGGTTTTATGTGTTGGGTTTTTTTTGGGTTGGTTTTGTTGTTGTTTGATTGGGGTTTTTTGGTTGTTTATGTGATTGTGTATGTTGGGTTTTTGTTTATTTTTTTTTCTCCACAGAATGAAGGAAGATCCTTTCCCCTTCCTGCAGCGAATGTGTTTTCCCTCCGTTTCGGCTGTGTTTCTCCTTAGGTCAGGGAAGGCTGGTGGGTTTGCCTTCAGTTTAGAAAGGGATTGGTGGAACTCGGAAGCTTTTTCAGCAATCTCTGGGAAAAAGCGCTTGTTGAATGTTACCCCATCTTCCGCGCTATCTCCTCTCGTAAGCCAGGCTGCACTTTTGGGCTGGCTTCGGAGGAACCCGGGGCTGTGGCGCTGCGCCTCGGTTTTGGCTGAAATTCCTTGGCCATTCGCCTTTTGTCGAGGACGCCACCCTCCTCGCCGTGTCCCCTCAGCGTCCCGCCCTTTCGCCCGGTGTCCCCTCAGGGCCGAGGCGGGCGGTACCCCCGGGTCCCCTCAGCGCCGGGCGGTGCCGCCGGGTCCCCTCAGGGCCGGGCGGTGCCGTCGTGTCCCCTCAGC
>VXBQ01016898.1:226538-429940 GCA_013400175.1 Phainopepla nitens
AGTCCCCTCAGCGCGGGGCGGTGCCGCCGTGTCCCCTCAGGGCCGGGGCGGGTCGGGCGGTACCGCCCCGCTGACGAGCTCCGGCGCGACGGCGGCCGCGCCATTTCCTGGCGGCGGGAAGGGGCGATGGCGGCGCAGGACGTGCTGGGCCAGACCGCCCGGCTGGCCTCGTCCAGCGCCCTGCTGCAGGTGCGGGGCCGCCCTTCCCTCCTTCCTCCTCATCCTGCTGCTGCTGCTGCTGCTCGGCGGGGCGCCGCAGGTGCTTCCCGTGCGGCTTCTTTCACAGGTGCTGTTCCGAGTGGTCACCTTCGGGCTGAACGCCTTCACCCTGCGCTACCTCTCCCGGGAGCTCATCGGCGTGGTCAATGTCAGGTGAGGCGGCTCAGCGGGCACCCGTGAGGCGTCCCGGGCTGGTGGGGCTGTGGGGCAGAGCTTGTGCTCCCTGCTGGCCTGCGCTCTGTCACTGGCGATGCTCTGATTAATGCTGTGCAATCTGCTGTTGGCTGTGTCACAGTGTTTGGTCACTTCGTGCCTCCTCAGATCTGTTTTGGCCTGAAACAGCTGTAGCACTGGCCTGGTGTTTGTGTTTAAACTGTCAGTTTGCAGAGGAAAAGCTAGATACAATGTATTTTTCCTACAGGATATACTCTGTATCTTCACATGTGGTCTGTAGCATGTATTCTTGCCATTTGAATCGCCTCACGAAATTACTTTTTCTCTGTTTTTAGGAGATGGTGATAATTTTAGCTCATATAATCATGTTTGCACATCCGTAAGAATTAGTCTGCCAGGCAGTTATGTGTAAAAACTGGGATGCTACCACATGAAGAATTTACAATTTACAGACAAGAAAAGGTTTTCTCTCCTTTTGTTTTTCCTTTTCACTCTCTTTAGACTGACTCTGCTGTACTCAACAGTTGTGTTCCTCGCCAGGGAGGCGTTTCGCAGAGCTTGTTTGAGTGGGAGTGCCAAGAGAAACTGGACCAAAACAATTAATCTCTTGTGGCTGACGTAAGATACCTTTAAAAGTTTACTTCCTTAGAATTTCTCATTTTTCTCTGGGAACTCGCAGAATGAGAGGAAGTGTTTATTTACTGACGTAATTATTACAGCATTTAGAAGCCTCAGTCATTTTTCTGATGTAGGAGGCTGCTCAAGTCTGGTGCTTTTGCACTTTTGGACTTGGTTTCTTGTTGGAGCACAGGAGCAAGTTCATTGCCAAAAGTGCCATTTCCTCTGTTGCTTGAGTTTCATTTCGGCCATAGCTGTTGAAGGAAAAACCCTGTTGCACAAATATATAGTCCTTTGGTTTTTTCTTCCTCTTCCTGCTCAGTTTTGTTCTTTTATTACCCAATGTGCATTTGTGAACCTGCAACATAAATGTTTGGTTAGGAGAGATGTGAAGTGGATTTTATGGCTTGTTTCTTCCTTCTGGTTCCTAGTTCTCTGTGCTCTCTCCCTCTGTCAGCTCTAGCTGCTGTGTGGCCCCAGCTGGGCTGGGCTGGGCAGTAAATTTACCTGCCTGATATGGTGGAAAACTACCCCTGCATGATAAAATAGTATTCTCTCATTGGGGCATCTGACTTCCCCTGGAGCTGCCCAGCTCTTATCTGGATCTGACCCAGGCATGGGGGGTTATGTGTGGTCATCTGCATCCAGGTATGAAGCAGAGGGATTGTCCCTGTCAGGAGGAGGTCTAATACTAATACTTAAAATGTGTTTCTGTTCTCTAAGCTGTACTGTAGTCAGCTTTCTGCTGTGTGATAGCCTTTCAAGTGAGCAGTAAATGACAGAGATGACATTGACTGTGTGCATCTTTTTTTGTTTTAAATTTTTCCTTGTAGAGAAGCATAACTTCAAATGAAGGTTGGCTTTGGTGAAGCATCTGAAATGTGTCAGATATCTTAGGGGTCTGATGGTGTGAGGGTCAAAGAGATCTTGCTCCAATGATGTAAATGTTGATAGATTCTTCCAGAAGCTCTATGTTTCTGGAGTAGCAGAACAGGATGTGCAGGCTGATGTGGGATCAGAGTTGTTTGGTCCTAAGGCACAAAAATGCAGATCTTAGACCTTATGTCTCTGGAGTAGAAAACGGACAACTCAGAAAAACATTTTCTGTGTTTTGCAGAGAGTGCCTTAAGAGTGTTCCTTACAAAGGAAAATATTAATTCTTGGTATGGTAACAATGGGAATTAATTCCTCAGGGCCTTTTTTTGTGTAATCATTGTGGCCATATGTGATATTGTAATCTAATTTTCTTTGTGTGTGGGGTTTTTTTTGTGTGTGGTTTTTCTGCTGTTTTTGTTTGGTTTTGTTTTTGGTTTTTTTTCCTGCTGAAGTAACATTTCCATTAATTAGTTTTTATTTTAACTTTTTAGAGTCCCCCTTGGTGTCTTTTGGTCTCTTACCTTGGGCTTAGTCTGGCTACACTTGCTTGAAGTACCTGACCCTTCTGTGGTTCCTCACTATCAGGCTGGTGTAGTGGCATTTGGTCTTTCTGCCATTATTGAACTCCTGGGAGAGCCATTCTGGGTTTTAGCACAAGCTCATTTGTTTGTGAGACTTAAGGTTAGTAAAGTCCATGGGATGTGTGCATGTGGGGGAATCTTCACTGGAAAAAACAGATTACTGACTTAGATCTTTGTATATTCAACCCCCTGTGTGTACTGTTTAGCACTGCACGGCCTGGTTTGTAACATATCCAGGAATTTGTACCCATTAAAGCAAGCAAGTTGGCTTATTTAGACATTATTGCCCTCAAGATCATTAAATCCTGAAACATAGGTTTTGATTGGAAAGAGAGAGAGACACTGCTTCCACAATTCCCCATAAAATTGTGAAACGTATCTATTGAGAACATGATAATCTGAAGCAAAATTTTCTCCCTTATGTCCCTTACAAAGGACTGGGAAAATGCAGTGGAGGAACTGTGAAATGCTAGAATAGAAAACTTACAGAGAAATGAGAATCTAAGCTGGCCAGCTCAGCAGAAAGAAACTGCGATAAAGTCACACTGACTTTGAAAATCTTTCATTCCTACATAAGTTCTGGGCATTAAATGTATTTATTTTAAGCTTGTGTACATGGTTAGGTTGCCAGTAAATAATTCTTCTCTGTTTTGTGTTTCTTAAAGGTTATTGCTGAAAGCCTTTCAGTAGTATCAAAATGCATATTGACGGTTACTTTGGTAATCCTTTATCCTCACTGGGGTCTTTACATTTTTTCCTTGGCTCAGGTAAGTTCCCTTTGTTCTCTCTCAGCTGAATTTTAATTTTCCTTTGACATTTAGGCTGCTGAAGAACTTTGGGGAGCTGAGAGAAAAAGCTCTTGGGAGGTTTAAGATTTAGGATTTATATTTGGTATTTTCCTGATGCTCGTTATTGACTTGGTGTTTGACATTGAGTTAAAGGGAGGTACAAGGAAACAACCTTCCATCTGTGAAGGCACATCTTGCAAATAAGGCTATATTGTTCTAATCACACAGAACTTTATCAGCCTTTGCCACCAACCTGCATTACCTTATCAGAAGGTGCTAATCAAGTGCAATTAATTCAGGTTAAAACTTTTTCTTGACAACAATGAAGGAAGGATAATTTTTTTCCTTCAGTTTTTGCCCTGGCTGTTGTAGATCACTTATATCTGATGGAAATTGGAAATGTTCTATGAAGTAAGAGATGTAGGCAGTAGCTACTCTGTCAGCTTCATTTTTGATTGAGTAATTGCTTTATAATTGGACCTTCAATGTTCTAAAAATACTGAATAAAACATGAAAATTAGCAAAGGTCTATGATAACTCACAGGTTAAAAAAAGGTAAAAAGATCAACTGCATTCTTAAGAGCTGTTCAAATCTTTACCTGGTTAAATATTTGGTAGGCACAAAGGCTACTTACATTTTTTTTTCTCGCTGTATTTTCACCTAATATATAATTCTGCATTTTAAAGTTAATTTTGTTTCACTGATTTTCTTCTCTCCTTTCTGATCTTCCCAGCTTTTATATGTCAGTGTTCTGGTAATGTGCTATGTAATTTATTTTGTGATGTTTTTGGGATCTCCTGAAGCCACAAAGAAGTCATTTCCAGTTGCTAGAGTGAAAGCTTTATTACCTAGCTTTGTGGAAGATGAGGTAAGTTGTGCAATTTATTTCTTCATTTTCTTCTTAAAATCTCATGTGAGGGCACTTTGAATGTTGCTTTTAGACTGGGGAGTTAATTGAGTGGGTATGGGGTTATTTTTGCACTATGATAGATTAAGTAAAAAGCATTGCATAGAAATTGTGTTTGAAATCAGTATTAGTAAAATTCTTGTCAGAAAAATATCATGAAACTTGAACTCTTTGTGGTTATGGAAACTTGAATTCTTATGTGGTTTGTTGTTGCTGACTTGGTTTGTGCAAAATATTGATAGACATTAACTGGAGATAGGCTGTGTGCACTGTGCAGGAGAATGACCAGCTATCACTGGATCTGAGGCAGAAAAGAAACCAGAATCATATAACAGTGGACTTCTGGTACTTTGATTTCTGCACAAAATAACCATAATGTTCCACAGCATCCCAGGGACAGTCAAATCTCTCAAACAGAAATGAGGCAAAGAAGGAAATGAAAAGTCTCATTGGGGAAGACAGCACTCTGGATAAGATTTACAGGTTGAAAATGTAAAGGTGCTTCTTGGCTGCAAGTCTTAGAAGGGCAGTTTGAGGAGCAGTAAACAATTCCTGTCTCCAGGGAGGGTAAAAGTTGTATTGGCACATTAAACCCCCTCGTGTTTTTTTCCAACTCTAACCATGATTAGTATTTTCTGTAGAATACTCTTATGGGTATTGTGTCTGCAGCAAGAGTGCTTTTCTACAAGGGGATCAGATTTTGCCAGGTCAGTGGTGTTGGTGCTTGAATTCAGCAATACTTGACATTGGTAGTTAGCAACTGTGGCATTGTGGGTTTCCTCACCACTGCAGTGAGAGCTGCCCTACAGTGTAGCCCTGCCTTGCTGTTTTCTATTTCTACTCTGTAATTTCAATCATGTTTCTTACATTTCAGGATATTTTTTTTTGTTTTTGCAGACCTTTGTTAACTGGAAGGAAGCACGCTTGACTTGGAGTTTCTTCAAACAATCCTTCTTGAAACAGATTTTGACAGAGGGTGAGGCTTATGTGTGAGGGAAGAGAGCTCGTGAAAACTATTTACAAAATTGACTTTAAGCTTCAGAAATCTTGGGTGGAGGAAGATGAGGTATGATTGCCAGCCTGACTGGAGTTTTTGAGGGTTTTTAGAGCTAGGTGCTGTTCCATTTGACTTTATCTCTTGAATACTTAGTATTACAGGTGCCTGAACTTGTGTTGGGAAAGATTTAGGGGCTTGTTCTGAAGTTCTTTGTTTTGAACTTACAGGTGAACGATATGTGATGACTTTTTTGAACGTGTTAAATTTTGGAGATCAGGGTAAGTGTGATGGTATTGTGGAATGGTGACAGAGTTTTCTAAGTCACTGCTCTTCATGTGGTTCTGAAAATTAATTAAAGTGTTTGAAGATAGCTTGAAAATCTGAGAATGTTTCAAAGCCTTTGAGATGCATTTCAGAGAATGATTAATATAAACTTTAAGACAAGAGAATTATAGAATAGCTGGGTTGGAAATGACTTTCAAGATAATCTAGTTCCAACCTCCCTGCCGTGGGCAGGGACGTTCACATATCTTCTCCTGTATCAGTAAATCCTTACATTCCTGTTCTCATTCAGTGAACTTTATCAGGATCCTTTACATTTCTCTACAGCAAGAATTTTAAGTGTGGTTTGGTGCTATTCTAGATTCACTTCTGTGTAATTGCTGCTTTTGTCTTACCTTTCCCATGAGCAAACCTTGCAATTTTAAGCTGTAGTTGCTTGACTGTCAGAATTTTTAAAGAATACTGCTTCAATGTTGCACTGAATACCATTTGTTTTCTCTTTTTTTTGGACATGTTAAATTAGAATTCATGTTAGTAAAGACTTGGAATTAAAATATGTCTAAAACTCTGAGATTGCCTTTTTTTTTTTTTTAAGGTGTATATGATATTGTGAATAACCTTGGTTCACTGGTGGCCAGGTTTATCTTTTTGCCTATTGAGGAGAGCTTTTATGTATTTTTTGCTAAAGTGTTGGAAAGAGGGAAGACTGTAAAGGATCAGAAGCAGGTATGTTTATTTTGGATTAATTACACATCAAATGCTTGATTTTTGTTACAGATAAGTTGCATCACAGAAGTGTGACAGACAGAAATGTTATTTAAATTTGAGTATCAAGGCTGTTAAAATTGAAAAGTGGAGAACAAAAACGTTGAGTGAGACTGGACCAAAAATGAAAGTGAATAGGTAAAATACTAATGAAATAGAAAGGAAAATATGCAGTGGCATAGTGCTGCCTTGCATCAATAAAATTAACATCACCTTCTCCAAACAGTGTGATGGAGAGCCTATTATATTGTGTATTTCCAGATATAGCAAGTTATTATTTAAATCATCCAATCTATTAAATAAAAGCTGTCTGGAAGTATTTATTTACTTAAATGTATCAATAGCTGTTAAATAATATTTCTGAAGAGTGCAGCTTTGAGAAGAAAAAATTGGATTTTTCTTGAGTTACATGAGGAGGATTAATGAATAAGAGCTTTGTTCCACAGAGTAATGTTCTTGATTGCTCATGAAGGTCAGCCCGTAGCAGTCCTGCTAACTGCACATCAGCACACAATTAAATCCTGTGCTTCAGGTCCTTGGTGAGCTAAAGGAGGTGTCTGTGTGTTTATATTTTATATAAAACCTACTTGGTGTGTAGAAGTGAAAAAATGATGCAATAATAAATTTGTAAAAAACGTTACCAAGTTAAGAGCATGTGTGTGGATAATTCAAAAAGGGTAAGTTTCACACCTTTTTACACCATGCAAACTGATTTGTTTCTCTGAAGTAGCATTTCTGCACAAGAGTGGCTATTATTACATTGATTTTGGTTCATGTAATTTACTGCATTTTTTTTCAGGATGATGTTGCTATGGCTGCAAATGTATTGGAATTGCTGCTGAAACTTGTGCTCCTGATTGGCCTCACCATCACTGTTTTTGGCTATGCCTATTCTCAGCTGGCTCTGGATATTTATGGAGGCTCAATGCTCAGTTCTGGAACAGGTAAAGATTTATTGACCTGGCAAAAACCACTTTTTAGGTAAAAAAACCAAATCCTATAGCTGCTATGAATTTTTTGTAAATCAGCAGTTTGGGTTTTTTCCTGTGAAACCACAATTGAAATCTGTGATTCAGCTCATCAGAATCCTTTGCCTTGTTTATTTGTGTTCTTGTCAAGATATCAAGATAGGAAACTGGTTCAAATGAACTTATGTTTCCATTATTAGTGTTAACATTACAACTCCTATCTCTTAGTACCAGTGCCTGTAAAAACAAAGTGATAGAAGAAATCATGAACTATTTGTCTTTCTGATGTGTTCCTTAGGTCCAGATCTCCTCCGGTGTTACTCTTTGTATGTCCTGTTTCTTGCTGTCAATGGAGTAACTGAATGTTTTACGTTTGCCTTAATGTGCAAAGAAGAAGTGGACAGGTAGGAAACAGTGTCTCCAAAATGTTCCTGCAGATTTATTTATGCTGACCGTAAAAAGGAATTGGTGCTTTTGAAATTGGCTCAAATAATATCCTGCTCCACAGAAAAGCACCTCCTTGCTAGGCTATCTGCACTTCGATTTAGATGTAGAAGATTTAGGAAAAGTTGAAAAGTTCAGGTAAAAACTCGAAACTAAAAATTAAAGATTATTAATTTAGCTTTTGGCTCATCACTAACTGGTAAATTAATTAAAATGTTTTGTTTTCTGCACAGATGAGCTTGAAGCTACACTTTTTAAGACAATCACTTGACTCATTGAAAGTTTGCAACTATTAACATTTTCATGTACAGGTACTGGACGTACAATTAGGGATGATCCAAACTGTGGGTGTGAATCCAGTGGTTTGCTGCTTTGGAGGAGGTTGGACTAGGTGACCTCCTGAGAGCCCTTCCAGCCTGGATTATTTCCTGGTTCTGTGTTTAGGCTGTCCCTGATGTGGTCTTTTCAAATTAATTTCAGTGGCGTCTGTTTTCCACAATCAAAGTGGGAGCTTTTTTGACTTAGCAAGGGCTGCTTTCACTACTCCTTTAAAATGTGCACTAGTTTTCCAAGTCACTGTTTATAACAGAAATGAAGTAAAGTGTCAATTTATTCTTGAGCATTCATTTTCTTTAATGTATTCCTAATATAAAATAGCAAAAATTGCACAAGTTTTTACATTACTAATAATTATTATTAAATTTTATTTTCTGCAAGGAGTGCACAACTGATTAGTGTAATAGAATTTTGTTCACGTAATGTAGTTCTTGGTTTAATTTGGTTGATGTATTTTCTATTTTTTCAAATGATTTTTTTTATCATCTCATTTCTCAAATTTATCTTCATTAGAAGATGGTAAGAGAAATTCTGGTACTTATGTTAGAAAATAAAAGATCATTAGTAAATGAATGCTGTAACTGCATGCATTGTTAAATAATTTCTTCTTTTTCTTTTTTTTTTTTTTTCCTAGGTACAATTTTGTTATGCTGGCCTTGTCTTTCATATTTCTGTGCATCTCTTATTTCCTGACCCACTGGTATGGCAGTGTGGGCTTTATCCTTGCCAACTGCTTCAACATGGGCATCAGAATAGCTCACAGCACGCACTACATCTACCACTGCTTCAGAGACAGCACCCACAGACCCCTCGTGGGCCTGCTGCCCTCTCCAGCTCTGCTCCTGGTTTACATCACCAGTGCAGGGCTCACTGCTTCCTCAGAGGTGAGCTCCTTCCTCTGCTCTCACTGCCCATGCTGCTCTCAGCTGACTTGGGTGTCCACAGAAAGAGGAATGCCATTAGGAAAAGAGGCTTTTGAGAGTAGGCTGGGAGATTTGTGTTAGGGAAAGGCAGGATATATTGGTAGGAGATTCTTTGTGTCAGTGTTCTCTGCCACCTGTACAAGGTGGATCTGACAAATAAAATTTAACCGTGTTCTTAGTTATTAATAATGAAAATTTTGCAGTGGCACCAAGAAACTGGCATTAAAAATTCTGTAGTAAAAAATGAGTAATTACAAAACTAGAAGAAAACCAAAAATTGCTAAGAGAACGTTTAACACATTTATTCAGTACAAGATGGTTATTGCATGAGCTGATTAGTAAGGGGATTGGAGCTTTTCAATGTACAAAAATTTGACAGCTTGAAAATCCATTATGCCTGAGAGAGGAGAATTTTATATTTTGTAGTGGGAGAATTCCAGTTTTGTTAGAAAATAGCCTAATATGTTGCTGTACAGCAGCAGACTTGCCTGGTAGCACCAGCAAAGTTTTGTGTCATCTCATTTAACACATTTCTGCATGCCAGATAACAGCAGCTTCCTCATTTACCAGATGTCTACTGAATGGTTGTTTTTTGCTGACAGAACTTAAGAAAGCAAATATTGTGACTCCTAAAGATGATTTATTGTAGGGTCAGTGCATGTGCAAAACCACGCTTGGCTTGATGGTGACAGTATGTTGGACCTTATTTCTTGTTGAGACAGTAAATGCACTTTGTGCTGACTGGTTTTCCTGCAATCCCTTGTTTTCTGTGTTGTAGGTGTTGTTCTGCTGTGACAAGGGCTGGATGGCCAGGCTGATCCACATCAGCACGGGTGCCCTGTGCCTTGCAGCAACCCTCGTTACGATGTTCTGCACAGAGACCAAGCTCATCCACTTTGTTAGGACCCAGTTCCTCTCCCGCTATTTGAAGAAAGGAACATGACCTGCTCCTGTGCAGAACACTTCTTGTACATGCTTGCAGTAAAGGGCTGTGTTTTTTCCATAAGATCTGTATGGAAAAAAGGTTTCCACGTGTGTTTGGAAGCATTGATAAGGGAGTGGTGATGTTGACAATTGCCACATGAAAATTATTTTGTCTTCTGAATTGGTCAGTACAGCAAAAGAGAGGTGAATAGTTTTCTCTTTATGCACCATTCTTTTCTGAGCTCTTCTTCAAACAGCCTCTGAAGATCTAAGCTGCACCTTCTGACATAACCTGGTTGACAGACTGCATGTAGAGAGCTCCCCTTCCTGCCACTGGGCAGTGTGGGAAGGCCTGACGTGGTTTAGAAGGCCCTTACTTGGCATGGGTGCTGCTTAACTGGGGAGAAAATGGTCAGGGAAAAGACCCCCAAAACCAACCACAACAATAAATGCCATAAAAATACCCAAAAGCTGAGGAGAACCCTAGAGCAAGGACCAGCAGCAGTGTGAGGGCTGTGGAGCAGAACACAGTGGTGCAGAGGGATTGAGCTGTCACTGTTTGAAGTGCCAAGTGGGGCACAGAAAATCCTGACGTTTACAAGTAAATTATTGGAATACACAGCGTGTGTCCCTGCTGGCTCTGTGAGATTATTTCATTCAGCAGATCCTTCATGTCTGAGGGCATTGATTAACTTGTCAGAAATACTCTAAAGCCTTAGCTGGAAGAGGTTTTGGGCATTGTCTGCAGAAGGTGTTGAGTACAATCACTGATGGTGCAGTTCATAAGGTTACTCATAAAACTTCTTACTTTTATTCCATTGTTTTTTTGGGTTTGTCTGAGATTTTAAATGCCAGCATGAACAAACTTGTCTCAATAAAAATTATTTTGTCTGTACGATTGAATGTTGAATATATTTAATAAGATTTTTTTACAAAGAATTATGCATATTGAAGATTTCTTTATTGGATAGTAAATACTTCCTTTTGTTTCAATGTTTTCCTTATATCTTGTTTCTTTACTTGTTCAGTCTCAACCTCTGGATTGGTTTTTTTTTGAATTGTTGAAAATTTGGACATTCAGAAGTTCTAAAATACCATGTAAGGCTGCTGGTTTAGGTGTACTAATGGTGTATTGTATTGCTGGTCTAAGATCTGAACTGGGCAGGTTCAGAAAGTATAAGTGGCAGGTTTATAATGATCAATGTTCCATTTGCAGTATTTGGATGGACCAAAAAATGTCAAGGGATAAAAAATGTGTGCTTAGATGTGTGCACTTGGAAGCTTTTAGTTTAATTATGTAGCAGCTCTGCAGATCCTCAGACTGCTTAAAAAAAACCTCACTGCAGTGGCATAGTGGAGTTCATTCTGGTGACCTCAGTGCCCAGGATGAAATGCTTTCTAGTGTCAGGGCCTTCAGCTTGTGGTTAGAAATAGTTTCCAAACTCTGGTAATTCCCACTTGGAAAACATTGTCAAAGATGCTTTATATGAAAATTTAGTGGTTGAAAAATGTGACAGTGAAGGGAAAGAAGTGGCCTTGCACAGCCAAGGGCAGTTGTCTCTGTTGTCTGGCTGGAAGGAGTAGGTACAGACTTGCTGATTCTTCTTATGCTGTTTTGAAATCTGTCAAAACAAAACAAACTCTGTTATTCTGTCCTCTTAATTGAATTCAGTAGTTTTTTGCCTTTTAAATTTTTACCTTCTGAGTGGTCCTACAGCTTTTTTTCTGTTTTCTGTCAGGTGTGGAGTTAGTTATGAAATACAGCTTCAGATATTGCAGAGGGTTGAAATCCCTTTGTTATGGATGGTCAATGCCTACAACACTTGCTTCTCCTTTACTTGCTTGTAGTACAAAAAAATCAAGACAGTTGAACCTATGGACTGTGTTTTAAGGTCTGTCTTTTTCTGTGTGTCCTTGGGATCCTACTGTGGCAGTGTCTCAATCTGTTCAGTGAATTTTTATAACTCCTTGGAATGAGAAATTTTGTACAGCTCTGCACCGAAAGTGCTTTGGAGGTGGAAGAACTTCTGATACCAAATGGAAGCTTGAAGTCATTCTGCCTTGTCTGCTCTTACAGCCCCAGCTGTACACTGATGTTACTTCTGCTACTTGTAATCTTAAGTAGGGTGACGTGAGATCTTCTTCAAACAGTGACCTGTGTAGTCTCATAAATATTATTTAATATAAATGCAGTGAATTCATTTAAAGGCAAGTTACATTTTTACATCAATCTGTGTTGTTTTATATTGGAAATATGATTTGTCATATTTCATATTGGCAAATCTCACATCTCAAATGCAATTTTATATGAATCAGGAAGACATTTAAGGTGACTTAATGATTGCTCATTAGCAAATTCAGGACACATTCCTCATTTAAGCATCATCTGTAAGCAGCTCAGTGATGGTAGACTGGTGTTTGTAATGCAGGATGTTTTATTTTTAATGTTTTATGTGGCAGGAAACTGCAAGGAGAGACTGGAAGTAGAAACCTATGAAACTGTCTGCTCGTTTCTTATTAGTGGGATTCTTAATGTCAGAGCTGTTAATTGCTTTATTGCTAAAGCAGCAAACTCTCAAACTCAGGGACAGATTGTACTTGACCATATTTCCCTTTTGTTTTAGTCCTGTTCATCTGTCAAAGGCACAACTGTCTAAAGTGTCATGAAGCTGTTTTGCAGTGTTCTGAAATCTTTTAGTTTAAGCCAAAGGTGAATGAAACGTTTTCTTTGGTGGAAAAGGTTATGACTTCATGCTTTGTGGTGTGTTTTTCTTATTTGTTGGATGAATGACTTTCAAGGTAACACTAAATAAAATTTATTTCCTTTACATTTTATTTCTGTTTTCCACTTGATGACTATTGGAATTTTATTTTTATCATTGGTACAGCTGATACTTGAATTTAGTTGGATTTTCTGGGTTATTTTCTGTATAAATTCAATTATCAACCTAAACATACACCCCATTTCCTAACATACACACACAGAGATAAAATTTGCTGTAGTAATTTTGTGAGAAGTGGCATCATTATAGTCAATTTTTTCCTTTTTGTTTCTGTCACATTATTTGTCTGAATTGAAATGGCCAAGTTTCTTTGTTTGCTCATGTTGTAATAAAAACTGATTCAATGGCTAGGAATAAATCTGATATTTAATGAAGTTTTTTAGGTGAATTAGATTGTGACTGGCAACGCTGCTCTTGGGAACTAACCAACTGACCAATTGTTTAACTGTTTGATTTAGTATTGGAAATACTTTATATGTAAAAAAGTAGGGCAGGGGGAGCCCCATTTTAGGCCAAGAAATGAGGAGTTACAGCTTTGCCTAAATGGTTAATCTGCTTTAGCAGGCACAAAAGGTAATAGATAAAAGCTTGAATGTTGACCACAACTGAGCACCCATAAGGGATATTGACTTCTTAGTTCATGTGAAGGATTGTGTGAGTGCCTTGAGGTCAGCCCTAAAATTCCTTGGTTCCTGGGCAGTCCTATTTAAACTTTGAAATTCTTTTTGTGGACTTCAGATTTCTGGCTGTCTGAACATCACACCTTTTTTTTTTGTTGTTGTTGTTTAATTATCTAATTTTAAAGATAATGCCAAAGAGAGGGGATTTGAGGCTTTTAGAACCGTATCAGTCATTCAGTAGATGTGCTGAGCTGTAATGTTTTGTTCAGCACAAAGAGCATAACTCATCTGCATTCTTGAGGGTACTGTGGAAATGGAGCTGCTTTTCAACATAAGCTGGAAATGAAGTTTGAAGCTGTGCACATGTGATGTACAGCTGGGCCCTGGAAACAGCAGGGCCCGCTCAAAAGCGTGAGCAGCTGGGATCTAAAGCAACCTGATAGGAAGTGCTTATCTCTGTTTCACTTTGGATTGCTTCCACGGACAGACATGTGTTCTCTCTAGTTTCTGTCTGAGCTGTGCTTCATGCACTGCCTTGCTGGCATCTGGGAGGAGGAGTGACTCCTTTTCAGGGGGGTGTCTGTCACTGCACAGCCCTGTAGTGAGCTCTGTCCATGGAATGTGATGAGTGTGTGCCCCCTGTGCAGCCAAGGCAGGACTTTCTGGTAATTGTGGGGAAAGGTAAAACAGCTCTGGGATTTCCTTTGTCAGACTTCTGGTTAGATGTGGTAAGTGAGCCTCTGACAGAGCTCTGCGTGCTGTTCTCTGGCAAGGTTTTGTCAGTCATGGATAATGTGTTTGGTGTAATGTATCTCCAAAGTTCTGTGCCATCCCAATGAACTGAGAAAGTGGCAAGGAATATAACCAAGAGGGCAGATGTTTTATATCCATGGCCCATTTAATAAGACTGAAATAATTAAGGCTGTCTTGAGAAGAAAAAAACCCAACTGAGATAGCAGTCCTTAAAGACACATCAGGTGTGTGAGTAGTTCTAATACAGTAGTAAACAAGAATTGTGTTTTGTTCTTTGTGATACACTCTCACTCCCAAAAGGGAAGAACATAGCAGAGCTTGGGAGAATACTGCAAGGTTTGGCTCTTAATGTTCTCAAATGCAGGAATATTCCAGACTTAGATCTCTGTGGCCCCCCTTGGGAGAGAGGAGTGTGAAACAGGGTGCTGATGCTGTTCTGAAGGCATGTGCTTGTGTCTCAGAGAGTGGCTGAGTCACAGTCAGGCACTGTCTATGAGAGAGTGCCTTGTCATCACTTGGGAATATCTTCAACTCCTTTTTTTGTTTTGATTCCTGTTTCATTCATATGTTTTCAAACCATCCGTAACCAGCTCCTGTATGTCGACATGTCCCTTTTTCACTGTAAAAAGTCAGCCTAGCCAGCCTCATTGCAAAAATCACAAGAGCCCTGCCCTGGGCTGGCTGGAGGAAGATATTGGTCAGCTTGCTGAAGGTTGTGTTATGGCCCTGTTTGCCAGCCCTGACAGCACAGAGTGAGGAGGGAGCAAATTAGGCTTGCACAGAAAAATTTAATTGTGGTTTCTTTTTGGTTCTGGATGCTTGACTTGGCAGTGCTCTTTTCCTAATGGAAGGGGTTTTTGGGAGTAATTTTATAAAACAAGTGCTATAAAGTGCACTCATATGCCTTCTCTTATTTGTGTAATGATTTTTAGCAGTCTCTCAGTGTGGATGAGGAGACGTTATGGGATGAGGAAAGGGAAGCAAGGAACAGAGTGTCCCTCTGGGGAGAGGCCTTTAGTCTGAGAGTTACTTCCCTCTCGGAATGCATTTCTGTCACTGCAGATAAAACTTTTAAGCATGTCTCTGCTCAAGTGCTTCTCTAGGCAGCCAGGAGAACCTGTTTGTAAGAATCTAAGCATGCCCATGAAGCTTTGCTGGTCAAGTAGAGTTTATTGATGCATTGAAAATACAGGCAATAGAGTGTGACAGTATTTAACTCTCACTTATAGTCCTCCCATTTGAGGCTGACTGTGTATTAACCTGTGGAAATGGTGGGTTTTTTTCTGTGGTTCTTTCAGAATTGTACTGATCAGTTTTCTTCTGTATATTTTTCTTCTCCCTTAGATGACTTTACTACACAGTAGCTTCACACACGTTCATCTGGGAGCTCTGCAGAAGCACAGGATAAGGACTGGGGAAGTGCTGGAGGGTCACTCAAGTCCTGCTCAGCACAGCCAGGTTGGAGGAGGGCTGTGTAGAACCTCCCCTGATCAACAGGCAGAAGTGTCAAGACTCCTGGCCTGACTCTTGGCTGCACAGCTGTGAGCACCTTGCCTCAAATTCCTAAGGAGAAGGTTGTGAGAGCTGTGGAAAATGTCTGTAATGAAGCTGGGCAGGATAAAAGAACTAGGATTGTTTTTTGAGACAGCAGCTCCAGGATTCAGGATGAAAACCACCTACAAGTATACATTCCTCACTGTAAATACAGAGTTGGAAAGTGGCAGCTCTGAAGGTCCACTTCAGAGAGCTGCAGAGATTCCCTGCCAAACCATCTGCTGGTAGAGATGCTCTGAGTGTTGTATGTGTGCTATGCTTCATAGCTCTCTTAAGTTTCAGTGGTTTTGTGCATCTAAACCAAGACATAAGTTATCTTTTTGGAGTTGAATATATGACAGAATCATAGAATAGTTTGGGTTGGGAGGGACCTTTAAAGATCATCTAGTCTGGTGCTCCTGCCCTGAGCAGGGACATCATATCCTGCTTGTGGAGCCTGTTTCAGTTGGCCAAAGTTGCCTGAATGAAACAGCTGAGAGGAAGAATTGCAAAATTGTGGAGTGCAGGTGAACCAAGTCTTTTGGCGTGAAAGCTACAACTGAAGCAGAAAAGCAGAATAAAATCAGAAGCTGCAAACAAACACATAATATTCAGGTTTAGTAGCTGGGTATTCAAGGTACTCAGTATTCTGCTGGGGCTGAGTGCTCACCAGGTGAGGAGAAAAGGGAATGATTTCTCCCCATCCAGAGGAAAGTATAGTCATGTAGGTCATCTGAAAGATATTCTGGTGTGGGAGCAGGAAGCTTTCATGGCTGAAGATGCATTGAGGAAGGCTGAAAAGGCATTTGCAGTCTGTCAGGGGAGCAGTAGATCTAAGGCAATGTTAAGGTTGCTGCAGGATGGGCCTTGAGGTGAGCTGCAACCAATTTGACTTAATCTATAACAGTTAGGAAAAGGAAAATTAGTCTCTGTAGGGTAAGAAAAGGTGGACTTGAAAGCAGAAGTTGAATTATTAAAGGAACAAGAACAGAATGGAAGTGGAAGAACAGAAGAAAAGTAGTGCAGAGTGGTGTGTGCTGCAAAAAGCCTGTGTTCAGCATCTGTGATGAAGTGCATGTGATGAAGGACGTACAAAAGGCTAGACAATAAAACCTCCAGCTGTGCAGTTACTTGGCAGTGGAAAAAAGCTTTAGCAGCTTCAGGGCTGTAGTTAGAGGCAGCATTGTGGATTGGATCATTCAGCTTCCTCAGAGAGTCTCCTGGTCTTTGAAAAGAGCATTGCAGGAAGACCAAGCTGTGGTTGGATTTTTTCAGTGCAGAATTTAGCCCAGAGACCTCAGTCCATGGGACTGAAGGGGAGGTTGTTGGTTCAGTTCGGATCACTTTGGTGTGGACACACCAAAATATGTGTAAGAGACTTTTCCTATCTCTCCCCAAGTTTCTTTGTACCAGGACTTAGACCAATTCTTTTCTGCTAACCCATGTGGGCAAAATGTGAGAAATTGCAGGTGGATGCAGAGATGAAAAGCTGCCGCTGCCAGAAGCAGCTGTCACACCCTGTGAGTGGGAACCCAGATCTCTGGGCACAGGGAGTACAGGGCAGTGAAGCTGTGCTGCAGACTGTGCTTTCCCTGGCACCACACCTACTGCCCTGAGGAACTCAGAGTGGCTATCAGGAGCCCTGCAGAGAACACAGTGGATTTTAACTGTAATGAATTAGGGAACAGAAATGAAAAATTAGAAGAGTTTTGCCCTGACAATGTTTGGATTGCAACTAGATGTGGATTACTTAGTATTCACTATTAAAATAGTAGAAAATTTAATGTATTAAATATGGACTTAATCTTGAATGAGAAAAGGTAGATGGTAAGTATTGGTTATTTGCTTTCTTTGAATAAAGTGAGGTGTATATGATGTTCAGTAATTTGGGGAAATGAAGAAACAAAGAAATGGACTGTCTCTTCTCCTTGAGGAGGGGAAATTTCAGCCATTAAAAAAGCCGTGGAAGATTCTGGGAAATCACTGTTTTCCAAGAAAGGTGTGTGCTGAGGGAGTGGTAAAGTACAAGCACCATTTGGGGACATGTGGCTCAGTCCCCAGGGATTGTACAGAACTGCATTTGTGTGAAAAGGTACCACCCTACAGCTGTAAGTGTAGAAAGAGCATGTGGTGCTGTGTATCAAAAACAAATAATAGGACTAAGAATAGACCAAAATAAAAAGACCAGTGTTGGAAGAAGTGCTTTAATTGATTCAGATAAAACTTTTGAAAGAATGAATTAAAAACATAGTAAGTCAATATCCATTGTTAAATTATTGTGATTTATCTTACAGGATGATGCTACCAGCATTATTGCCTTGAAGAGAAGTAGCTCAATGTAGTGAGGGTGATGCTGATTTCAAGCAATTGTGTAGCTATAGAGGGATTCCAGAAGAGGTGAATGAAACAGAAGGGAAGAGGTTTGAAAGAGAGGAACATTAAATACTGACAATACTTTAGTAAGGAGTTTGAAGAATCGTGGAATTTAATGTGTACATGAAAGAAAAATTACTAATGAAATAGTGCAATCCAAGTGGGATAGGAATAACATGAAAGGAAGGTTGTACAGGTGAGGCTTGTGTGTGTGCTAATCAAAGCTCCCTTCTTCTCTCCCTCCCTCCTTCCCCTTAAGTGTGTATCTGTAAGATTTTCAATGTTAACCGTGACTTCAATTGATAAACACAATTGCTATTTACAAAACTGACTGTAAAAGGAATACCTCTCATTAGAATGAAGGAAAAAATGATAGAGGCATCTGTAGTGCAGTCACAATATCAGACATCTTAACCAGGAAAGGCATTTTTTCTGTACAAGCTATAAGAATGCAGAGCAAAGACTTCTGTGATGAGTGTGTGCCAAGGAAACAGGATGATTCTTGGTAGTTCTTGTTCTTTCCTGGCTGTATTAGAACACTACTGTAACAATTATTTGTACTAAATACAAAGTTAGCTACTTGAAGGGGAAAAGGGGAACAGTGGAACGAGTGAGTATCAAGCAAATGGAGAACAGACATAAGCAGATCATAGTATTATTTGAGCTTTACTGGCTAGCATATTGGCAAAAAAAGGAGCAAGAACTTTGTGCCTGGATAAAATTAATTCCTGACAAAGGTAGGAGGTTGAGTCAGTGAATAGCTTCATCAAATTAAAAAATAATACAAGTAGTGATACTGTAATTTTACTTCAATGATAACCACGTATTTCTGTGTCATTAGAAATGACAAGCAACAGTGATGACATATGAATTTACAAGGAATGCCACTGCCATGGAATATTAGCTGAAGACAAAAATTTATTACAAAAAAAGCTTTGTGAAGGAAAAAAGTTAAATGAGCCTTACAGTCCAAAACAGAAAACAAGCATAACTGTAAGTGAAAGCTGCTCATGCAGAACTTGAGCAAGTCATTGCACGAAGTTCCTCTAATCTTTGGCACTGCAATTAATAACAGTTTTGATGACATATCTCACTTACCAATAAATCACCTGGTCACTAACAGGAATAATTGTGTCAACATATCAAAACCTTCTTTGATTGATTTCTGTGCTGTTTGTTGCCATCACAAAGTGCTGATGTTTGTTTGGGTTATGACAGCCTGCACTGACTGCCAAATGCATTCACCCAGGTAAATGTGTGTGTGTGTGAAACAAATCTGTTCCTGTGTTAGAAGATCACAGACCAAAGAAAACATTTCTGTTACTACACAGCAAGCATTAAACATCAGTGGAATCCAGTTTGTACTGATGTATTCATAAATATTTATTAAAGTAGCAGTTCCTGGGGACCATTTCTTCCGCAATGCCAGAGGTAGCTTGCAAATTCACCTTTGAAATAATTTGTAAAACTGTATGTTTTGGGGTTTGTTTCCTTATTGTTTATGTTGTGGCAGAGTGCACAGGATCTTGGTGACTGTGACAACTAATACAAAGTCAGGATGAGTTAGAGGTTGTGATTACCTTTGGCTGAGGGAATGGTGCCCTGCTGCTCCTGAGGGGCAGAAGGTACACTGGTTATATGTTAAAATCTGCTGCTGCTGCCTGGATACGTAGGTGGAGCGACTTAACTTTTCTCTTCTTTTTTAGAAGATCACGTGAGAAATTGTATGGAGTTCATCTGCTGAACAGTATTGTTTCTGTCAAATCAAGACTGATTTTTATAAAATGCTTCAGGTTTCTTAATTTCTGCATGAGGGAAATATTTTTTTGCATGTCCTTCTCCTGTCCCTTCCTGACTGACTCCAGAGTGGTGCACTCTGGTTCCTTGATGCCCTGACTGCCAGCCATTGCCAACAGCACCATCTTGGCAAAAAAAACCCCAAAAACCAAAAACAACAACAAAAAGAATTACTCCCCAGAAGCTGTGTCCTTGCTCCCCTCTTTGCTCTTTCTTGGTGCCATCTATGTTTTCCTTCTCGTTCCTTTGCTGTAGCAGTCATGGCACCCCAAGGAGATGCTTTTTGTGTGTTTAACTGTGAAATGTTTTCATGCATGTTCCAGCTGATCCTTCAGCTCAGTCCTGTATTATTTGAGCAAAGCCCATGTGTAGCATTTAATAAAAGGTTTAGACATCATCAGTTACTTCACCACCTAATTCTGGGTTTAAATGTTTGTGTTCAAGGTAAGAGTGTGTTCATCTGATCACAGCAAATAAAAAGCACATTTCAATTCTTTTAAAAATACCTCCCTATTTTGGGCAATAATTTAAGTTGTTAAGGTTTAGAAATAATCTGTTGCTAAAGTAAAGCCTGGGAAAAAAAAGGATCAGAACAATTTGTTAAGCAAATATAATTTTCCAATAGTAAATGGATTCTGTCACGTGAATTGAGATATGCTACCTGAAACTACTTCCCTGATTACTTTTACCGGTTTATGAAGGGTTCTGACTGGTTTTTTTTATTTTTCTTCCCCCGCAGCTGTGAATTAGATGAAAAAATACTGCAGCTGAACATAACATTGTTTTGTCACTAGGAAATTCAGTGCTGGCATTGAATTCAGCCTGGAAAAGTAAAGAGGTCATGACACAACATCTGTTTTGTGGAGAGTGTAGTTATTACCACCAGTAACACTGCAAACACTGGAGTGGAAAAAATAACTCCAGAGCAAAGATGCTGCAAAGCTGCCATTTTGACCATTGTTTTATGGGCCACGTTAGCTGGATTTCCCCTCACGTGTGTGTTTGGAAGGTAAGTTTGAACAAAATGCTCATGCTGCTCAAACATAAGGTGGAGCTGTTTCTTTGTGATAGAATTTCCACCTCTTCTCCTCCATGTCTTCCTTTTTTTCCCCACCTCCTTACCACGTTTTCAGTGTTGCCAGTGATTTTGCCGGCAGTGTGCTGGAGGCATGTGACTGAGGTTTGTTAAACTCCTGTAACCATTTACATTTGCTCTTAGGTTTTGTTTTTAGCTAACATGATCCATATGAGATGTTAGGGGATCTCACCCTGTGCTTAGCTGTGCTTAATCCTCCTCACCCTGTTCCTAATCTGAACTGACTTGGATTCCTATGCCATGCTACTTGGGCTGGGTCTAACTGGGGGAGCTTCTTTACCTCTTCCTTAGAGTGATGGTCTTTGTGTGTCAGTGACAAAAATAGTGTAAGGTACATAAATATTAAGTATTTTTTGTCCACTTCAAGTTGTCATTTCTGTATTTTTACTAATAATTTCAAGCTGTAGTTTCTAATGAGCATTTTCTGAGGGCAGGAAGTGTTGTGACATGCTTGGAAGCAAAGTTTGAGAGTTAAGAGTTAATGTTTTACAATGGCTGCATTGGCACCTGTGGCTCTCTGAGCTACTGACCCTACTGAAAGTGTCACAGTGTTGTATTTCTCTGCCTTGGAGGAATGATGGGAAGTTGGAGTGCAGTGCTCCAGGGGACAGCCAGAGACTGCAGCTGCAGGCAGCTTCCAGGAAGGAGCACCTTTCCCCAGTGCCTGTAAAAACTCTTTGGTGCCTGGTTTGCTTTACCTTTGAAGTTGCTTTCTCCAGGTCCTGGCTTGCAGAGATTCAGACTCCAACCCTTCGTGCTAAAAGCCAACTCCTCAATCCTTCCATTATCTGGGTCTTGTGGAAGTCTCAGTAGTGGATTTCAAAGCTTCTCTGTGAACTGGATGTGTCTGTGCTTTAACTGGGAGATAGCCAGCATCTCCAAATGTGAAATTCATTTTCTGTGTGTAGCAGATAGTGTTACACAGCCCTGAGAAAAACCCATCACACACACGCACAAAACAAACTGTGGCAACCCCTTGGGATAATGAAGGTTTCTTTAACCTCAGGTATTACAAACACTCTAGGTATTGAGTAATCATCTTCTAGCTGCTCTTAGAAGTAGCCCCCTTGAAGTTCACCTGCAGCCAGTGAGAGCAAACCATTTTTATGAGGTCATTCTTCTCTCATTCAGTTCTGTAATGGAAAGGCTGACTCACCAACCCCAGTCCTGGAGAGGTAGATAGGATATCTACGGTGTCATTTCACTTTTTCAGTCCTGTTATGCCACATATTAGTCAGAGTTCATTTATTTCATTAGTTTACTTTGTAAAGCAATTACATAACTGTTACCACAATAGGACTAGAATGGTATTTTACATTTACTAAAATAACTTGGCAATTAATTTCAAATTATCTCTGTGCAGTAATCTCCTACATATAATAGAATTATTCAAATGTCTATGAACATTTTACATGCAGTATTAGAGTGAGTTAGATCAATCAAAAATTAATTGCATCCAAGGCATCAGTATAGCCTTCTGGGATCAGCTGAATGCCAGTATGTCACAATAAAGTCATAATAATTGATGTAGCATTGAATCGTGCCTTTGCTTCTCCCTTATAATGGCAATTTTATTAGCTGAGCAGACTAGGTGGAAAAATGAAAAGAAAAGAGAAATGAAAGTAAGTTAAATACCAGCTAGTGGCCATTAACTTTGATTTAATTCTCTGCTCATGTGGTTTATCATCCTGACACATTCTGTATGCTTAAAAAAGCTTGTTTTGCACAATTGCACTTCCCCTGTGATTCCTATTTATATATATGTAGAGAAGAATGGAGTATATGGCTGAGCATTCAATTCAAGCTGTCAACCCAAAGTATTTCTTCTGAACTTTGATTTGATGACTTGGGCAGTTAACATGAAAAGTATCTCTCCTGATAAGTGTTTGGGTTTTCCTGGGCTTTTGTCTTTCTCAAGGTGTGACTCTTGGATGATTTCTGTAGCAGAAGTAGTGTGCAGATATCAATTTTGCTAGCAGATATCTTCTGGTTTTTTGTGGTGTTTTTGTTTTTTAAAATTAATTAACCAGGGCTATTGCTGTATCACAGCTACTGAAGAGCTGTTTAACTGAATTAGTACTTTGGTTTCTTTGTCTGTGGGTATTGGGGAACAATAAAATTCCTTAGCTTCAAATTCAACTACAAACTTTTTAATGTTTTCAGAGAATCTGTGAAGTGCACAAGACTTTGCTTTCTTTGTTTGAAAAGCCACATTGACAGTTAGCAGGTGAGTGAGAAGGCAAGCAGGAGTGATGAGGGGCAAAATGGCAAGAAAACCACACCAGAGTCTTGGGTTAGCGGGAGGTGGGTGGTAGCTGTTGTTTTGTCTTGTTTTATTGCACAGGGACCTGAAAACAGATGGCGAAAATAGTTACACATACTCAACTTGGTAGAGCTGTAGCTGGGTATTCAGGTGGGAAAAACATTAAAACGTGAGATGGAAATCCAGAGCTACAAAATTCTGAGCTGTCAGGCTTCATGAGTAATGCAAGAAAGTGATATAAGAGTCTGGAAGACACATTGGTGCCTGAGAGCTGCCAAAGAGAGCAATGGAGATTAATGTAGGACTAGAGGAAGTCTCGTGAGTCCATGTGAAGTGACTTTTCCCTGTGAGTTTGCCTGTGTTAGCAACGCTGTTGTATCTTGTTCTCTTTACTGCTTCATCTACCCAGTCTTATTTCCTTACTTCATCTTACTGCTACATTCTTAAAAGCAAGAGCAGAATCAAACTGAAAAGCTGTGGTGCTTGTGAACAGTCAGGAAAACTGAGTGTTCCCTCTGAGCGAACCCCAAATTGACTGGATTCAGCTTGTTAACGGTGAAAGGTTGAAGACAAATGTGAAAGTCTTTGGACTTCACAAGAACTGCTCAGATCCTGATAGATCTATTTAAAAGCACCTGAATATCAGCAGAGGAACTGTTATCAACTCATTCCTGGAGGGCAAAGGCAAGGCAGTAAGTGGAGAGTGGTGTGACTCTAAGTGATTGAACTATTGCCGCCTGTGGGGGCCTTTGCAGATTAAACAACTAGAACTTGACCTCTGATCAGGGCATTTCATCACTACAGAGTTTACAGAATTACACTATCAGGAAAGTAGGTAAAGTGTGGAAAGGTGCTGAGGAGGAAAAAATGCTTGAAAGTTTAAAAAGCTGCATCCTTTTCAGGGCTCGAAGTTTTCAGCCTTCATTTAAACAGCTGAGTTTGATTTGTGAGAACAGCCAAACTAAAGGCAGTGTATCTGCCCAGTCCTGGTACCAGCTCAGCTGTCAGAGGGCTGGATTCATCCTGGTTTTCAGACACCTGATGTGCTTGGGCTGGGCTGAGACCTGTGCCCCTGCAACCAACTTGCTACTTAGCCTAATTTTGCACACTGGCTCTGGAATGCCCACCTTGGGCATTAGATTTGCCCTGCAGTTGGTGACACAGTGAGAGGTGATTGTACAGACAGATATTTGCTAAATATCTGCGAGAATGGGAAGGGATTGTGACTGCTTGTGGGAACCTGGAAGGCAGGAAAAAAGAGGAAGAGGTGAGATAGGTCAGCAATGTATGGTTTGTATATGGTAAAAACACAACAGTTGGCAGGAATTTTTCCTAAATTATAACTTTCTAATTTGCTCCTCATTTAAATTTATCTGGAACAGATATATCTGTGGAGGTGACAGCAAAGCCCTCATGTTTGAGAAACAGTAAAATTAGTTGACATAAAGAGGCAGAACATACTGCAGATTATGTAGCTGCAATTCTATGATGGAGAAAATTTATTCCCTTTTCCATTTACTGATTATAGATTTTAACATGCTATAGGTATCATCCAAATATTTTTTTTTTAATGCTTAAACCCAAATTAAAAGGGATGGGGATAATTCTCTGGTGTCATAAGGATGTATTGTCTTGGCAGATGTTGCCAGTCAGACTTTCTGATAAATCTGCCCTTCAGGGCTCCTAATGTGTAATAAAATGCAAAATTAAGGAATGACAGAAATATTTCTCACAGTCAACAGATCAACTGTCTGATTCTGAGCAGAATTTCCTCTCACTAAGTTTCCTTTTAACCCAAGTAACCTGCACAAAAGCTTTGTGAAGTACACGTCATCAACAAGTGGCACTGGATTCTGAAAAGCCAGCTCAGCCTTTTTAATAAAAATCAATGATTCTCATGAGTAAAAACTAAGCAACATTTGTGTGTGTGTGTGTGTGGTGTGTGTGTCTGGCTTTCCCTTGGATGAACTGAAATTGAGTTTCCTTCACGCTTTGAAATTGTGTTGATCTTTCCCTAACTGGAGACATTTAATTTCTTTACTGGGGAATTTGAGGATATCTCCTTACCTTTTTGTGCATCTCTGGGTCATTGGTCACAACTGCTGTGTTTCAGCACAGTTGAGTTGTTTTAATGACTTTAACCTGATTACCCTGCAGACGGTTTATTATTTTCTGTTATTTTCCCCTACCTTCCGTTTCCCTTTCTGTATCTCTCCCTCTCTCCCTGAGTACTGCCCTTTCAGTAGTTAGTTTGCTTAGCACTGAGCCATTGGATTCCCTTGTTCTCTGCATGTTTTTCTGCCAGGTTCTGGGTCCTCTTTTACTCCTGTTGTACAAGATTTTACTGGTTGTATCCTCCAACACAAAAAAATGAAATTAATTTTGGTAATTAATGCTTGACTTCTTATAGTAATGAAGAGTTTATTAGATTGCTTGTAATTATATCATTTATTTCTCAGTGTGAAGAAAAATTTTTTATTTGACTCAAAATTTAATTTTGTTTGAGTGATTTAACTAAGCTATTATTCATGACCTTCATTTGTACAAGTATGCTTTGTTCTTTACTTGCAATACCTGTGAGGCTCTGCATTTTTTTTTCTATTTTTGTGATGTGATCTATAGTTGTGAAGTACAAAGTGTTTCTTCTCCCCTAAGGTGTGCTTGTGTAAACAGTTTTCAGTCGATTATGAATTTCTCTACAGAATTTTGTTTTTTTTCCTAGAATTACAGGAGAAGCCTAGTGAAATTTTGGGCTCTCCAAATTCACTCTCTGTCAGGAGTGTAAGGTGAAGGAGTTGGGGATCAAGCTGGCATTGGCATTCAGTTGATTGATGTGGCTTCTGCTCCCCTCTTGAGTATTTCTGTCCCAGGTTTTTAGGGCTACTTTGAGAGAATCAGGAGTTCTGAGAACACTCCAAAAATTTAGCTTCCTACTGGAGCATTCAAGTTTTGTATTTCTGTAAATGGATTTGTGAATAAGATTCTCTTAGTGTTTTTGTCTTACAGTAACTGGAAAAAAAAGTGTCTTTCAAATGAGGAATACTGGGAAATAGCTCCATGTGAGCCCATTTATCTGCTTCCTGTAATCATGGGTTGCATTACTGCACATAATGTTCATGTGCCTGAAGCAATGCCATATTACAGCAGCAAAAATAATAGCAATGTCATTTTAATAGTTATATGGAAGTATTTCCCATAACAGAGAAGTTATTCTTACCTTAGCTGTTTTTGATTTTTTTTTTGTCTTCTGTGGTTCTGCAGGGCAGAGCTTTTGTGGTGTTGATGAAACTGGGTATTGCCTTCACGTTTTTAAGCTGTTCATAAGCATGTACTCAAAATGCTGTCTTAATTGTATACTTGTTCTGTCAGCCTTTTACTTATTTTCTAAAGCTGAAAAAAAAAGCACCACTGTATGATTAATTGGAATAATTCTGTGGGTTTGACTGTTGTTTTGGGTTTTTATGGCTGTTACTGAAGCAACTGGTGGGAGGGAAATATTATCAGTGACTAATGAACGAGGCTGCTTTCTTAATCTGCAATAATATTTTCATGTTTCTCCAAGTATTTCTTAATTTACATTTCTTTTCAAGGTGCTTTAAAGATGTTCTGAGTTTCTTATTTTTGGTATGGACCTTTTTATTCAAATTAATTAAGCAGCTTTTTAATAACTTTTGGCAACCTCAGTGAGAACAGAGACCTCTTGGGCTGGAGCCTGGAACCAGTTCTATTGCAGGAAGATCTTAGATGACACTTGATGCTTTTAAGCAGCATCCTTTTATGCAGGGAGTCACTGTTTGGCATCTGTTTTTACTTTCTGAATGAGAGATAGTCAGTGATGAGCTTTCCCCTTGTGGAAGGAGCAATGCCATGAGGTCTTCTGTATCTACAGCACTCTGAGTTTCCAGCATTGGTGGAGTGGGAGAGGCAGAGGGAACCCAATGGCATTGCACTCCTTTGTTCTGCCAAAAGATGGAGTAAATGATCTACTCAACAGCCTGTGCTGCTAATTGATTTTCTAGGCAACTAGGAACTTTTCCACAAGGAAGGAAGGTTTTCTGTTGCCTTATAGTGTTAAAGCTTCGTACTTCTCATAATCTGTGCTAAATGTAATGAGGCAGTTCTTCTTAATGAATTGACCAAAATGGTTGGTAACAGATGGGTTGATGACAAATGGGTTAATTAGTAGTCTTATCTAATCAGTTTTTATTTCAATTATTTTGTCTATTTATGTGTGAAAGGGTTATTTTAAAACAGTCCTTTCACCTCTTGCAGAGAAAAGAAGTGTCTGCGTTATTGGTCAAAGCAGTCCCTTCTACAAATAGAGGGATCCTCATAAAATCAAACTAAAAATAGTATTGGCGTGCCATAATTACAAGTGGAAAAGCTGGCATTTTTAGTGATGCAAGCTTATTTTAGACAGTTGCTATGGAACACTAAATTTCTTTGGCAAATAAACCCATATGCTCTAAGTGTAGCTGGATATTTATTGTCTTTTTCTGCAGATTTTCACTGTCCATGCTGAAATAACCTGTTTAGATTCTGGTGGCTGGGCTTCTGCCATCAATGACACTGGCATGAAAGCAATTGGCTTTGTTTTTTTCAGTACCTTTGTCACTGTATTCACCCCACTCAGTGCCTTTGTGCCAAAGGGCTCTGGCTAATTGTTCCTCTCAGGTACGCACAGAGTGACTCCATGCAGTCACTAAACCCCTCGAGTTAGGGGCTGCCAGTCTGAACCATTGAATAAGAAGTGCTGGGAAGACTAATCAGGATAAGCTGGAGGGAGCTGAAATCACAGGAGACAGACTGTGCAATTTAGATTCACCAGGTAAATGAACTACAGACGTGTACTGTGGGTAAAACTGGTCCCAGAGCGGCCTTTTTTGTGTGGTGACACCATGGTGATTTTCCAAAGGTGCAGCGTGGTGAGCTGCTGTTTTTACAGCAGCCTTTAGTACATGTGTTGCATCTAATGTCTCGTGTCTTCCATTGCTTAGACTTTATTTTCCCCCAGCAGCTTCATTTATTTGTAGAAATCTCGTCTGTAGAAGTGGTCTCGTTTCACTGCTTCTAGAAAATCCTTTTTTCAGTCCTGACTTTGTAGCTCTTCAGAGAATTGAAAGATGGAGGACTTCTTTTAACTTTGAACATTTCCAGTAATGCAGATTTTCGCCTTTAAATGTCAGTAACTTGCAGCATTGGAACAGAAGTGAAATGCCTGGTGGGTGGCATAAATGGGGCAGAGAGGTTAAATGACTTATTTGGATGTACTTGGGAAGTCTGTGTCAAAGTGCAGTTCAGAGTAGTGTTTGGATTTTGTATCTATTTCACGTTACAGATGATTCTATTATCAACCTCCCAGTATGAAATTTTAGACATAACTCCTTGATTCCTTCATGTCCTACTAAAAAAACCCACAAAAGTAAGCACTTAATAGATGATAATGTGAAATGCAGTGTGGGAAGGTGAAGGAATAACATCACCAAGTTGGAAGGTCATTTTGATGATTCAATGAATTTTGTACATTTTGGGCATTACAAACACTGGCAGCTCTAATTGTGTCTTACAAGACTTTATTCAGCTTTCAAGTGCATTTATATAACTTTTACCCATTATTGTAAAAAAATGCAAGATATTCTAGCTAGATCACAGGTTCACAGGAAGAATGCTCATACTGAGAGGATGAGGAAGAGAAAAGCTTTGATTTGACACATGGTGATGAGTTTTTACTGAAATGGAGTCCTTTGCAGTGCCATATTTGCATATTGCACTGTTCTCAAAATAAAAAGGACTCTTGGGCTTGCAGCAGTTCGTATTTGAAATACTCTGACTTTGTTGCCTATTCTATATAAGGCATAACTATCTGGAAGAACAAACTTAAATGTTAATGAATTCAACTGCTTTATCCTATGTATTCATTTTAGGAGAATTGGAAGTTGTGAGCTGAAGGGAAAGGGAGTTAAGGGAGAAAAAGAGATGCTTTGTGTAAACCATTTGCTTCTAAAAGTAGATTTTTCTCTTCAGAGAAAGTATTTCAGAGGCAGTCAATATGTACAATGCACAGGTTTGTTCCTCCATTGTTTAAAAAATACCAGTAAATAATCTAAAATCTGATACTGTTGATGTGGGCAAGGTGAAATAAATTTAAATTTACAGGACACAAAGCCAAACATTTGTGAACTGGAGCACCTTGTGAAGAGTGGTTGCCAGTTCCATGGTGCTGTGAGGTTGACCTACTGTCAATTCTAATTGCCATTGCCTTGTGCATTTGGGATGTTGTCCTGCATGGTCTTCCAGTGTGGAGATGACCAATGTAATATTTGCAGCTTTAAGGTGCAAGTTACTGTAGATGTTGAAAATGTGCTTTTCACCTGGCATCCTAAATGGTTCAGTTTAAACAGTGGGAAGCAGATTGAATACACTGGGGTAGACCAGAGTATGGGAAACTCTCTCCAAAATCCCATTGTTTTACTTCTGCTCTGTGCTTGTTTTAGCTGTGCTGGGAGTTCTCCACAAAATCTGTACAGCATTTTCTCTGTGATGGGGGCAGGGGTGCTGCTGAAATGCTTGCTGTGGAAATGGGCACTGTGCAAGAAGCAAGGGGCCTGTGGTGTCGCTTGTGTGGTCACAAGGACTCGATTTAAAAGTTATCTTTGGCTGTCTTGGTGGTACAGACAAAATAGGAGTGGTCTCACTTCAGTAGCTGTTTACACCACACACACAAAATATTCCTTTTTTCATACACACTGGTACAAGGCACTGGGCAATGATAAGATTGTTGGTATAAATATCTTTCTTTCAAAGCATTTTAAAGCCCTGAAGTAAATTGACTTGAGATACAGGATTAGTCTGCAGTCTGAGCACTCAGAAGCTAGACACTCCAATTAAAGGCATTCCCTGACCTCTTTACAGAGGAAGTTGCAAACTGCAAGTATAAGTCTCTTGGTTTTAGTTTGATTTCTGGATGTCCTCTTCTTTGAGCTGCTGAGAGCAGGCAGAGTCATGCTGTAGCGTTGGTTCTAGAGTGTTTTAAAGGGGATTGTTTCATCTCTCACTGTAGCATAAATCTACAGCTGAAAAGAAGCACTAAGTGGTGTAATCACAAACACCTTCATTGTATTTTTTATGTGTTTTATCTGATCTTGGGCCTATTGAAGTCACAAAACTGTCTTTGAATTGGAGTTGATTTGAACTTTAAAATAAGTTCTGTCTAAAATTCTGTGTGTATATATAAATGTATCTTAGAGATCAAAAGTTAACCTGTTGGTGTGCTGCTTTTTAAAAGCAGTATTGCAGTGTTGACAGTGCACTTTAAATTGAGGTACGCATTTGTGGCAAGGTTGAGTGAGCTCCTGCATCTGTCTTTTAAACCCAAAATATTGACAGTAATGCAATCAAAGTTTAGTCTTTTTATAGAAAGTGTCCTGAGGCTGTCTGTCAGAAACTTATTAAATCTGAAAAAGAAACAAAACCATACTCTGCTGAGGCTGACTTAAATGATTCAGAAAAATCCAGTTCGCAACTGGATCTCTCTCTTATTCTTGACATGAGACTAGCACAGACTTTGTGAGCTTTTCCATGTCTCTTTCCTTGTGCTTATTTTTCAGCAGTTAAAGAGAAGAATGTACTGGAAGACTCTAAAGCGGTTAATGGCTTTCCCCACCTTGTTCTCTGTGCTCTGTCTAAAACCATCCAGTGGGGCTGTTCCTGCCAGGGCATTTTCATTTAAATCTTTAACTTTCCTGGTGTGAGGACCCACTTTTCTTAATGAGCTGACTTTTTAAATGTATGGACTTTTTTGAAAAAAAATTCAAAAGGAGCAATCTGAAGTTTTTTAAAAAGTGTATTACCTTAATTCCTAGCTACAGTTTGTACTTAATGATGGGACTAGTGGCATTGGTGCACATGTCTTCCAGTTAGCTGACTCATAACCCTTCTTGTGCTACTTTTATTGTAGCCTGGAATACATTTTAACCTCCAAAGTGTCTGATATGGTCATCACAGAAAATTGTGCTATTATTCTTTTAAGTTTCTGTCAAATTTTTTAGGGAGAAGACTCCATTTGCAGGAGTGTCTGTAAATAAATAATAAATGTTTGTAAATAGTCTTCTATTTGCTCAGTTGTGCCTTTTAATTTAAAAGATATTTCTAGCTGAAAGCCATCTTACAGTTGGTTGCTCGGACTAATTGCAGAAAGTGCTTTTTTTAAAAATAAATACATTCAGTGTGGTGACTCCTACTTCATATGGCTCTGACTTGCTACTCATGACACCTCAAACACGTTAGGAGTGTCCATTCTAATCACAGGCAAAATTCTCAGAGGTGCCTTGTGTTAATGTCTCAGGTTTGTGAAGGTAGGACTGGATGCTGACCTTTCCCAAATTATTAAAACTCTCCACTGTGTTCTTTATGTTAAAATAAAAAATCAGTTGGCCTTGAATACATCAACTGTGCTCCCCCTTGTTCCTACCTGTCTGGCAAATGCCTCAAGCTTGGGACTCGTTATTCTTGTTTTCTACTGTACTCTGATCTGTCTTGAGAGCATCCCATATCCCCCCAGAAAAGGGAAGCTGAACTGGGAATGAATCACTGGTTTTCTTTCACAGGCAGCTGTTTAGCCCAGGTGTTTCAGGAGGGGAGAATTCAAGGAGTGCTCAGTGACCTTCACACTCACCCTGCCGTGTGGTTTCGTGTTGGCAGAGCAGTCTGTGCTTCCAGTGGGCCCTGCCTGGTAACAGCCCAGTGGTGACACAGCCATGCGAGTTTCCATGTGTGGTATTTTTGGAGAAACTGTCTCCTGCAGGTGGAACATTTTATCTGTGTCAGGAATGTTCCACATGTGTAACTGAAGAGGATTTTTTTTTGTTTACCTTTACTCCCTGACCCATTACCTTATTTTCCTCCCTGTGCACACGTGAAGGGATCCCCTCATGTCCTATTTGTCCCGGACACAGCCCAAAGGGCTTTCACAGCACCAGGAGACAGCTGTGGGAAGTGGAGGTGCTGCAGAGTGTGAAAACACAATCCTTGACCCAGCAGAGCTTACAGCCCACTGAGGGGCACCAGGTAGAGCCAAAGGATGGGGCATGTTCAGCTGGGTAAGGTGAAATTAATGCTCAAGACAAAGCAGCAGGGCAATGGTGGGAGCAGAAATAAATCACAAGCTGTCTGAATCACAGGTTTTATTGCTCTATGTCCTTGCCTTCGGTGTAAGTAATCCAACTTGACCTACTCAAAGCATCACATCCAGAAGAAAGGAGCCTTTTCCCTCGGTTAGGAAGTTTTGTGGCTGCTATACAGTGAGTAATGTTTGCTATTAAATACAGAAGTAAAGTTCTATTACTCATTTTGCCACTTTTGTTAGGTGTCAGTAAACAAATATTTGTTCTGTTGCCTTAGTTTCACTGACTTTCAAGTAGTAACATTATGACCACCTGACTCTGCATACTTTTGTTTTGTAGGCAGATTATTATTTTGTGATTTGATTTTGTGGAAGTATAATATAAATGAAATCTAATTGGCATAAACAAGGTGTTATGAGTTTATAACAATATCTCCTATAGACTCCTGTGGTGTCAAAGCTGCTTCTACTATTTCTGTCTGCAGAGCTGAAGTAAGACTGAGAACATGCTTGTTGCTTTAATGTTAATCCTGGAAAAGTAGTCATCTAGTAGTTCAAGAGCAGCATTTTTCTATGTATTAAAAAAAAGCAATAAATACAAATAAAATAAGGAATGTTCTTAGTACCTGGTAAGAGGAAAAATCTGATGTGGAAAATCATAAACCCTGGAGTTGATGGGCTGTTTTCTCCTAGATTTGGATCGCTAATGTTTCTAGACTGAGATAAAGTTTTTTGCTGTTACCTTTATTATTCTGTTTTCATTATAGTTAATATCTTAATCTGCTTTCCTAAAGCTATAGGAAACCATTACATCTTCTGTGTGCACATTGGTTCTCTGGGAGTTTGTGGCTGTGTGATTTAGAGTTGGGCAGGGTCTGCTGAGTAATTTTCTGTACTGTTCTTGTGGTGCAAAGGACAAAAACAACACTGTGTTATGAAGAATGTTGAAAACTCTTCTAGGCTAATTTTCTGTAAACTGCTCAGAGTATCCTGTAGTGCTTCACGTGAGTTAAGTCCCTGGCAGAATTCAATTCCCACATGTTGTGAAGTGAGCTGTAGTGTGCTTGTTTGGCCCAGTACAGCCTAATTCAGACTGTTTTCCAAACCTCGGTCCTGTCTGTAGCACCGCTTGGGCAGGTGCCTAGGAAAATGCTTAAGAGCAGGAGAAGCACATAATAACACTTCTCCCACTATTCCAGTGATCCACTTTATTTCTGAACCTTTGTAAATTTTTATATCCTAAGGGAATGAGTTCTACAATGTAATTACATATTGCAATTTCATTTGACATCCTATAGCTCTTGTATTATGAGAGTTATTGAACACTTTTTTCTTATCTAACTTTTCCCTGTCTTCTCATATCTTAAAAATTTTCATCATACTCTTATCTGCCTCTTTTCCAGATGTAGCATTGATATATTTAGTTTAAAGCATGCTTATTCCTTTGCTAATAATTCCTAGTATTTGATTTGATTTTTTAACTGCTAATGAAGTCTGAATCAAGGTGTTTACAGAACTGTAGATTGTGACTTCAAAATCTCATTCCCAGGTTCTAGTTTCCAAGTCAATCACTCTATGTATGAAGTAAGGATCATCTTTCTCTGCGTGCACTACTTTGAATTTGTAAGTGTAGTTTTATCTGCTCTTCCATCAGTCACTCAGCACTGTCAGAACCCTCCACAAGTCTCTGCAGACAAGTTATATTTTTATTATTATAGATGCTTTCGCAGCATAAGCAGAATTTCTCATCTTGGTATTTGCCCCTTTTGCAGATGATTTATGAATATGTTGAACAGTTTAGCCTTTAGCAGAAATCTGTGCTATGCATGATCACTACATGATTGCTGCTTGAGCAGTGGGACCACACTGGAGGCTTCCAGTGTGTTGGATGTGAATTTATTTTTGTATTAGATGGTGGATTTATTTTTGTATCATTCATTTGTGAACATTTAACCAATTTAACGTGTATATTTCTGTCCCTCACAGATTACTTTAATGAGAAATTTCACCAATATGTGTGATCAGAAGCCTTATGGAAATCTAGAAATGCTATATCAGGCAGATATATCTTGTCCATATGCCTGTGGCTTTTTCCAAGAACTCTTATAGCTCACGAGTCGTGATTTTCTTCTAGAAACATTGTGTTGCCTCTTTCTCCATATGTTCTCTTTATGCATGTGTCCTTAGATTTTCCTTCACTTCTGGCAGTTCTCTTGTAGCATAAGCCTGAGGTTCTGGTCTGTATTCCTTTAAATTCTTTAAATCTGAGTGCTTTTAAAAATTGATACTGCAGTTTGCTACCTTCAGTTTCTCTGGCATCAAGAGCAGCTTACATCCAAACTATTGCATTTATTTCCCTTAGTACTCAGGTGTTTGGTTTCTGACACTACACTTCTATTTGCTTGCTTCTGCACAAACAAAAGGAAGAGAAAATAACTCGGGTTTTATATTATTTTAATGTGAATTGAATCAATACCACAAGACAAAGGGTGCTGGGCTGTTGTGAGAGTACTGGCGTAGAAATAATTGATGCATGCAGCTAGTTGGGACAAAACGGGAGAAGCCCCTTATTCTTACTTGCAAACTATCCTATCCCACAGAAGGCATCTTTAAATTCAATAATCTCTATTGTCTCTGTGATCTAACAAGGATTTTAATGGGCTGAGTGAACCCAGTGTCTTGGCACAGGCAGTGGATTATTGGGCAGGTAGGAGCTCTGCTCTGTGAGAGTAATTAGATGTCATTAAGAGGGAGAAAGAAGGAATTGTTTTAAGTGGCTTGTATGGGATCAGATGGAGAGAAGCCAACTTCTCAGCTGTTTCTGGGACATGGATAGATTGTGTAGGTTTGTGGAGAGCTTAATCCAGCTGCTCAATACCTGTCTTCACCCTTGTGCTGCAGGTGTGTTCTCAGGGTGCATGGCAGGAGAGTTTAGTCGTGTGGAGTAGTTCTGGTCCATGCTGACTTCCTCAGTGTCATGTTTGTTTGTGACTCATTATTCCTGAGGGAATTTCTTCCCTGTCTGTGTCGATGTTACTGTAACAGCGAAGTTTTGCTCAACCAGCAGATATGCAGAGTGGAATTAATTGTTTGCTGTGTCTGCAGCTACCTGTGCCAGTAGAGAATTGGATTTGACAGAAGAAAAAATGAATCCTTTTCAAAGTCAATTCATAGTAATTTTGGCCTCATTTTCCTTTACATTGGTAACTACTGTAGTTTTTCTCTTGTTCACAACAGTGGTAACGAGTAAAAATTTGGTCTTCCTATATATCTATTGTCATTAAAAAATTGCATTCATTACTCTTTTTATTTATTCTGTTTGTGCTACAGACAGAATAAGTACTTGTGGTAAGCTATCAGAAGTCTAGATTCAAGTCACAAAGATGGAAAGAATGTTGTGCAATGTGAATACGGGCAATTGGTTCACATAATTTGGTGTATGAGTGGCTATTTCAGAGACAGATTATGTATGTTTCTATTTGAGGTCTCTCTCAAAATACATAGTATAGATGCACTTTATGGCAACAGAGTGTTCTGGTAATATTTTGTCTATAGTATACATCATGGAGTCAAAAAATACCTGTATTTGTTCAAAAAGAAGCTGGATATTTTTCAACACAGTTGAATTGGATTTTTTTTAAAACTTGGTAAAGTTTTGAATTCTTTTTAGACCTGTTTCTTTTTGCCCTGTTTGCTCTTATCAGGACTTTGTTCACTCAGCTGCTGAAAAATAATGCTAACACCTTTAGAGGCTATGGATCCCATTTAGAAACCCCTTTTCAGTTGCAGAAAAGGACAGAATCATCAGGGGAAGAATTGCACACATTTAAAAAACATACCACAGGGGAAAAGAAAAACCCTCTGTGCCCTTAATTAATTCTTTCTCAGCCTTATAATGTATTATAATTTGTAAGTCTAATACCTGCATTGTGACAGAACAGTTTAGGGTCTGCCTGCCCTATCTGCATGCAGCTGTTTCTATTTTTGTTCATGTATCTGATGGCATTTATATTTTATGCAGTTAAAAGGACAATTTACAGTTGGCTCAAGGCAAAGTTGTAGAGTCAAGTTTTGAATGTGTTCAAGGACAGAGTCTCCACAGGGGGCTGTAGGTGTACAAATGTATGTGGGGTTCATAGGAGCACTTCCATAGCACCATTGCTGTGCCAGTGTGATTATGATGTGAACTAATTAGCATGATGTCACTGCATGTCCCCAAGTTTGAAGCTGCTGCTTTGAGTGTTGCCAGATCCCTCTCCTAGTCCGAGTCCATCTGCTCCCACTGGAATACATATTAAGATGGCAACTATCTACAATGCCTCTAAAATATATTTGTTTCTAGAAAATGGGATCATGTTGGTGCATGTTCTACTTATGTGTGCTGTTATTGCAGCCCCCAGCAACAAGTCTCTTACTTGCTTTGTACTGTAGCTGACTCTTCTTGTCCAATTCACTCTAACTTTTTGGCCATCCACTAATAGAGGGTTGTTTATGTTCCAGTCTGGGCAAATTTCAAGATACACATTTACTGTGTAAAATGTTTAATTTTGTGCAATCACTCTAGTAGGAAACAATCTTTCATGATATTTTCTTTTGAGCATAGATCTCTTCACACAGCACACATGCTGAAACTTGATATTGCATGAGAGTGTATGCAGTGAGACATTCATGCTTATTAGGACTGCATACTTCATAGAGGAATTTTTATAGTCAATATACAAGATTCAATCTTAGCTAATTGTGCTGTCACTTGTGCTTTTACCGTTACATTGATTTTTGAAAAGCTGCTGGTTATGTTTTCTGTTACACAACCCTTTTTATCTAGTTTCTGTGTTTAATGAATTTGAGATACACAAGCATTTAGAAGTGTTATATTTAGTTTGCAATTGGTTGCCTGACAACGCAGATCAAAGTTATCCTTCCCCACCCAGCAGAGATATGGGAATGTTCTTCCTAGTCTTAAGAATACTTATGCACTTACACTGAGAAAAGGGATCTGTCAGCAGCATATTGCAGGTTTCTATCTGGTATTTTTGGGCACCTTGTTAAGCTGTACTTATTACTTTATTAATAAAAATGAGGGTTTCAAAATGGGGCATTCAAATGTTGGGGAACAAGAGGTTTACGCCCGTGCTTGCCATTACAGAACAAGGAGGGAGCCCTGCAGAAAATAAGTGTACAGTTGTACAAGTGAAGGCTAATAAAGCTTGGTGTGAAAGGTGTAAGGAAAATAATAAAGACTTGGGAATATGGAAAGAACTTATCAATATTTTTCACTTTGCCTGCTGAAACCAGAAGTTAGTAGTATTGTTCTTTATTCAAGGCCAGAGAGGGCCCTAACCTAGAAACAATCACAGACAGAAGGTTGAAATGAAGACAGGAGAATGGCAAGAAGAGGCAAAGCTTGGGCATGGGCAGAGCAGTATTATAGGGCATTGCTAGAAAGGAGTTTAATCTGCTTATGTGCCTCCAGAGATTGTCACCAGCCCCTTCTGTTGTGTGGTGAGACTGCACGAGCTAACAGAAGAGAGGTGGCCTTACAAGAGAGAGCTGTGAGCTGCCTCTTGGAGGCCAGCAGCAGCAAGAAACAGCTTCAGATAAGGAAGGCAATTAATTTGACATCTCTGGTCATGACCTTATTTTCTTCTTTAGCATGCTGTGTTCAAAAAAAGGGGAAGGTTTGCCAGGAGTACTTGAGGAGGGCTGTTTATAGGCTTCTCAAGTTTGCGGCCACACATCATTTTTAAATCCCTCAGTGAGATGACATTCTGTACAGTGCAGCTGCCCCTGAACAGCAACATTTTTAACCTATCTTTTCTAAAAAAAGGTACCTACCCAAGCATATCTCTTGGATAGCTAATGCCACATTTGTTCAGGAATCTGGTGAGCAAAGGCTGGAAGAAATACTGAGTGGATGGATACTGTGCTGTGCAGCCTTTGGAACTCCAGACAAAGTTTTTCTGTACTATGTAAAGTATTAGCTAGAATTCTGTAAAATTTCCAGTATGAAAGTCTTCAAAAGTTTGCAGTTGCTGTCCAATATGTTATTTGCTCTTTAAACTTTCAAATAGTCATTCCCAGAAAGTGATAGATGTAATAATGAAGTCAATTAGTTGTAACATAAGAGAGAGTTAACTGATTTCATGGTGTTCATAAATAAACCATGTCATAAGTATCTCACATAAGCTTTAAAATTTGGTCTTGAAGAGAAAATCTGTTTTGCAACAACTAAGCTAGTTCATAGCCTATAGGAACAGATGTGGGTTTAGGCCAGAGGTTCAAATACATGGATATCTACTTTTTCTTTAAGACAGCTTTGCATGGCCCAAGAAACCAGTAGCTGGTTATAATGCATTCAGTCAAAGAACTTTTTTGTTAATTAAAAATCCCACATGCTTTGTAGGCGCAGGTTTTGATTGTGTTTATGTTGTTTTTGGTTTTGGATTTTTTTCTTTCAGTTACAGAACTCAGAACTTAGAGGCTATTTCTATAAGAACTTCTCTGTAAGAAGTGACTTGTTTTTGTTTTAAATAAAAATTCATGATGCTATTAATGATGGCTAAAATCTTGTACACAGCTGCATTCTGGACCTAGACTCCTAAACAAAAGAAAATCCATATCTCTTCCTTGTTATTTGTTTTTTGGGTTTTTTCCCCTTTGGAGTGGGATGGACAGATGGGCTCCAGTGGAAATAAAGGGGTGACTTTGCTTGTGGCCAGCCTGGGTCAGATTTGGACTGACTAGCCCTGGCCTGCAGAGCTGCTGAACGCCCCAGTGAGCCAGGCAGCCCTCAGGTTGCTGGTCAGAAGTGCTGATGCTCTCTGATTTCCTGCCATTTGCTATTTCACTGCACAATCATTGATATAGTTACGATTTTTTTTTTAAATATTGGATTAACACTTTCAGATAAACTGTAAACCTGGGGGTGCCTGTACATTGTTGAGAGGTTGTTAAATGGTTTCTGATGATTGTGGGTTTACTCTTAATTAGTTGCTTATATCAAGATAGTTTAGGATTATTTTGAAAATGTTATGCCTTGACATTAATATGCTAAACACATAGAGGATTTTTTAAAAATCAGCAGTAGAAATGTTAAATATGGCATGTCAATATTGGTTGCTATTAAAAGGACTGTCTTTATTACATGAAGCACTAGGCTTTCTGATTGGCAATGGTAATGAAGAAAAAATCCTAGAATATTCTGAGTTGGAAAGGACCCACAAGAATCATTAAAGTCCAGTTCCTGACCCTGCACAGGACAACCCCAGGAATCCCAGCATGTCCCTGAGAATGCTGGCCAAACACTTGAGCTCTGTCAGGCTGGTGCTGTAACCATTGCCCTGGGGAGCCTGTTCCAGTGCCCACCCACCCTCTGGGTGAAAAACCTCTTTCTAATACCTAACCTAAACCTCTGTGACAAAACCCAAAGCTATTGGTGCAGCAGCTGGATGTTTGCATTGTTTGTGTATCCTCTGCTGTTCCTGTTGAGCACCTTGCAGCACACTGCAGTCGTGGATCACAGCTCTGATGAAAGCATTGGGTCATTCTGCTGCTTTAAACATGGCCAGGAGCTCATGAGCTGAGGGAGCCTTGGGTCACAGGTGGCACTGAGAGACCTGCTGTGAGAGGAAGGGAGAGTGTCTCCCATGTGACAAGTGACACTGCTGCCGGGAGATGGAGCTCCATCTGTCAATATGTGAGTTTGCAGAATGAGATTGGATGCAGTGAGTTTGTGTGAGGGGTGCTGACCTGCTCGAGGCAGGAAGGAGCATGAATTCTCTAGGAGTGCATCTGAGATCCTGTGTGTGGCTGTGGTACTTGGGGGCTTAGCTTTTGAGGTTGATTCATTTTCTTGAAGCAAGAGGCTAACAAATGCAAAATTCAGTCTTGTCAAAAGTTATTTCTCTTTGGTAAAATGAGCAGCTACATCAGTTGCCCTGCATTATCCAGGTGACCAAGCTCCCATGATGATAAGGAAGTTGGGTTCTGACTTCAGTTGACATTGAACTTCATTTCCCATTTTGCTTGGGCAAAATCATGCTCATAAAAGTATCCTCTAAAGTTCTTTCAACTTTAAATGAACTCGTTGGTGCTGGGATAGCAATAGACTTGAACTGATAGATGTAATAAATGTTATTGCCTGTAGAAAATGTATCTTTTGCCTGAGATGCTGTTGCATGGTGGTAGCTCATTTGATTTCTCAGCCTTTGTCTTCATCATTTGTGCCTGTTCACCAGATTCATTCGCTTGTTCTTTATAGGCAGTTTTGATTGGCAGTTTATACGCCAGTGTAATTTAAGAACTCAATAAAAGTGCTTTTTACACAAATAATATTCTATAAAAGAGGCACATTTCTTCAGGGTAATTCCTCAGATTCTTAATGAGCCACGTAGATCCTGTATTGGATCATGGCTCCTTGTAAAGGCTTTATAACCACGCTCAGATGCTTTGTTTGGTGTGTAATCAGCTTTAATAACGGCTGTGTAACCATTCAGGGATGACAAGAAATCCTATGGAAGGAACTAGAAGGGACTATAGAAACTTAATTAGAGTATATAAACATTTTTCTAAATACCTATAAACACATAAAAATCTGTATTGCTTTATAACTCTTTCCAGTCATAGCTGAGACAGTGGATTCTGGTTAACCTGAGGGCTTTTCCCATAAGTAGCTCTGCAGGACACTGAGCTGCTGCTCCATGTGTGGCTGAGGATTTGTGCCTCTGCGGCCCGTCCCTCACTCTGTCTCTGGGCAGGGGATGCCAGGGATGAATCAAGCCCACAGACACCCCTGTGGCAGCCCTGCTGTCCTCAAGGGACATGGGTGTGTGTACGGGTGGTTTGAACAGGAGTCCATCTCAGATCACTCACAGAAAATGTTCTTGAAATAATATACTTCTTTTAAAATTTAATATTTTTAAAAAATACTGGGTTGTTGTTTCTTTTCCACTCTTCAACAATATTTATATTTCAGTGTGATGTCTTAATGTTCTCTATGGTATTGTATTAATTCCTTAAGGTTATGCTCTCAACGTACACAATGTAAACAGGAGTGTGTCCAGCTGAGGTTTTCTGAAGTTTTCTATTGAAAAATTCATGTTCAAGTGCTTATAGCTTTGCCAATTTAGTAACTTAGGTTCAAGGTAAATGCTAGTATTTTGTGTGCCTAGTGTGCTGTTTTGTTTTGTTTTTAACCTGTTATGGATTTGGAGATTAGGGAAAATGGAAAAAAAAATCATCTAAAGTGTTTTTAATTTCTGGGAATGATAAACTGCAAGAATACTTTTTTTCCCCTCTTCTTTAAAACTTCCTTGATATTTAATTTGAGGTGCTAAGGTATGTTTCTAATCTGAAGTGGGGACATGAAATCTGTAAAAGAGGAACTTTGTTGTCTGCAGAATTGTGGTTTTTGTGTAAATTTGTAAATCCAGCCACAGGTGACCAAAATATAACCCTCCAGTTTCACAGACAGACTACTACCAGGGTGTGATGGTAAATGCTCTGAAGCTGCTCTCAAAGTGATCTGTTCCATCTGCAGTTCCTGCTGAGCAGGCTTTGGAAGTGCTGGATAGAATCCATACTGAGGGATTTTTGCACCAGCTTGTGCTGCATTCGGTGTCTGGTGATTAAAAGGGGGCCTTGCAAACTACTCAGGGAATTAGAGAAATTAAAGGCTGTTCTGAAAAACTGAATTTTATCCTTTCTGATCCCACAGAATTCCTGACTGTCTCTGGACAAGGCACAAAGCAGGCTTTGCAGGTGGCTATGGTTTGCCTGGCTGTGCCTGGCAGGGCTGCTGAGTGCTGGCTGTGACTTAAAAAATGAAAGAAAGTGAAAATCCAGATGACAAACTGAAATGCCAAGTCCACTGACAGTCTCACTCCTGGTTATGACGTGGGTCTGCCAAAACAGGTGTCAGTGCTGTCTGGTTCAGTTTCCATGCGTGTGAAATTGTATCAGTCTCATTCATACAACGTTGTAAAAGGGAATGAAATCTATAGCGATGGAAGGCTGTAGGAAAACTGACTTTTCTATCCACTGTAAGGTGGAAAATTCACACTGTGTGTGACCATGCAGGACAAGCACCTAGTGCTGATGTCTGTGCAGGGTTTTGCAGCTGTTGCTTAACATATTTGATTCTGTGTTTCATTTTCTGATACTTGTTGGGTTTTTTGTATAGTTTGAAGTGGCCTGTGAATACATGGCTGAGAAAACATTCTACCTGTCCAAGGAGCAGGGGTTGAGGGAGCTGTGCTTGCTAAGAGAAGAGAAGAGAAGCCCCTGTTGGGTTCTGCCCTGGCAAAGAGGAGAAAAAGGTGTAACCCAGAGGCAGCTTTGCAGCTGCCCTCCAAGAAATAATCAAAGCTGGAATGTTCCTCTCAGGACTGGTACAAGGGACAGCGCCCACAAGCCCAGTCTTTGGAGGGTCAGATTGTGCCCCAGGAAAAAATCTTCAAATGCTCAGTGCCACCCTGAGCAGGTCACCCAAAGGACTCTCCAATCTCATATATCTTTTATAAGAGCTATCCTTTCCTGCCTCATGATGGGAACTGAGGGTACTGACAATTAATCTCTCTCAGAAGCAGCTCTTTAATGCCCAGTTCTCAGGGTTTCTTTTACTTCCTAGACAAGGGTTAGGAAAGAATATGAGGCAAGAGTTTACAGAAATGGGTATGATAATTGGGGGAGAAGAGGAGTACTGGAGTTTGTCATAATTTATGAATGCAGAGGTTTAACTTCTATTAGTGTCAGGTTTTATTAGCAGCCCTTTCATTCTCCTTGTGTTCCTTCTATTTTCCAGGAACCAGAACATGCTGTGTCTTCTCTGTGGCTCTTTTTTTCACTGAAAGGCCTTCCTGGTTCCCAGGCAGAAGTGTCATGAAGAGGTAGGTACAAGTGAAGAGATTACTCCTCACTGTTTCATTTGCTGACAAATGTAGAACAGAACACAGTTCTGTTCACAGTTACCAAGGACAGAAAACTGAATTGCCTGTAGGCATTCACTTCATTGTGAATTTATGGTGTGACTGTAATATTTGCATTAATCCCATCAGCACAAAGCATACATAAATGCATACAGAATTATTTTGTCTTGCTCGTACAATTTACATTAAGATCCATATGCAGAATTGTATTTTCACAGCAAGTTTTTACACATATTAATTTTTTTTCTCCTTTTCTCCCATCAATATATTGCAAATTTTTAAGTCTAACTGGGCTCAGTGCCAGCAAGGAACTACAAGGATCTATGGCAACTGCCACATTTGCACTTTTCATTTACAAATCAGTAACTAAACTCTCATTAAATATTCTTAACCAGCCTGTTCAACATATGTTTGCTTGGGTATTAGTGCTTATAAGTTGAAACAAATTAGATCAGTAGCTAAATTTGCTTCTTAATAGCCAAATATATTTGAGAAAGTATAGATTTTGGAATGTAGAAGAGGCAATGTCTCCTTTCTGCTTCATTGTTTTAAAAATGAGACAGTCAGCTCTGCTCAGCAAAGTAAAAAGGTGGAAATTTGAACTCCCTCTCCACGTCTTACTTCTGTGGGGAGACTGGCATAGGAGGAGCTTTCAAATGAGACCAGTAAACCTCCACTAATTAATGTTGCTTACCAATTGGGTTTTGTTTTGAGATATATTTTCTTCTATTTCATTCATGTTTCTGCCTTTTAGACATCCATTAAATACAATTTCTTTTTAATACTGAGAGTCCTGCTTGTGGAGAAGCATTTTCATCTTTGACTTCTAAGAGTGCTGACACTAATTGCAGGAAGAACCACTTAACAAAAGAAAGTGCAAAATCATGGATGTTGGATCATGCTGTACCCTTAAAAAGGTTATTGCTTCTGCCTAAACAGCTATTTCATGCACTTGCAAAGATTGTTAATATGAGCTTTTAGTTAATTTCATTTTGTTACCAAAACCACAGTGCAAGTCATATTGTGATGGTTTCAGGTTTGTGCTACTTCACATGAAAGTCAACAGCAGCTCATCCAGAATGGATCAGAGACCCCTCTGTATGGTGAGAGCTGTTTTTCCACAGGCTGTGGGGAGCATCCTTGGTACTCCCACCTGGGTACTGGGATTCTGCTCGTGGCCTCTCTCTGGCTGCAATGCTGAACTCACTTTGCCTTTGCTTCCAAATCTCTAAAATTGGATTCATATTTGTGTATTTTAACAATATTCCACACAGATTTATTTTCTGCTTGTAAAAACCCATATTTCCATAAGTGGAAGTTGTTAGCAAGTAACAGCTTAGGCTTTTGGAGGAATTTATGGTTTTTACTTGCTTCTTTATCCCACTAAGAGAGATTAAAATATAACAAAGCCTCTTCATATTTCTGGAGCAAAATCCTTCAGGAAAAGAGCCCTTACTTTTTGCCATGTAACCCAGGATGCTGGCAAGCCTTTCATTTTTTCAGTAGTCTTGCCCCACCCCATATCTTGCTTTTGACTTTTTAAGATAAAACCATTTTGCCCTGGAGAGACCTGGACACATAACTTTCTTAATTCAAAGCCAGAAGAATCAGCTGGGAAGCATGTGTTGGCAACAGATCCTACTGCAGGGAAATAGCTCTTTGTGTTAACTGGATGACAGTTGGGAAGCATAACTGAAAATATAACATACAACAGCCTCTGATACCTGAAATGAAGGAGCAGCTAAATCCCTCCTTTTAAGAGAAAAACCCAGGCGTGCTTGTTAAGTGTGAATCTTAAGACACTGACAAGCAAGTGTGCATGAACCAGTGGGAGGCATTTGGCCCCCAGTAAGAGACTTCTCCAAATCACTGGAATTTAGAAAATCATTTTGATGCCTTTATTTTTGCTCAGGGCACAAACTGAACTGCAGGAGAGAGCAAATGCTTTCTTCTTGGCTTGGCTTTGGAAGCAGGTTTTTGTGTCTGCTGCTCTGACCCAGGCTTGCCTGGCAGGTTCAGTGTGTGACCTGCATACTGGGCTACACAAAACTGGATCAGCAGCTGAGCAGGTGGGCCAGAACAAAGCAGCACGCAGGAAAATGTTGAAAGCATGTTTGAGACCACTGTAACTGCAGGAAAGGTTTGTTTGTTTTATCAGCACATTGGTGGTGAGAGGAAAGGAGAAAGCAGAAAGCAAAGCTCCAGAGCAGCAGTGCAGGCATTAACTGCCCTTCCTGAGCTGAAATAGATTACTTGTATTTTCTTCAGGTAAAAGGTCGATTTCAACATTTATTTTCCTTCTGTAGGCAAGATATAACCAATTATCACCAAATAAACTGAAATAGATGAAGGATTCATTATTATTTTTAGAATGGAGAAGTTTGCTCATTTAATGATTATGTTTTAAAAAAAAAAATTTCCTTTACAACTCTGTGGGGCCAAAGGAAATTTTATCAAGTACTACTTCATTGTTTTAAGAAGGCCTTGAAAGCCTTGGGAAAGTATCTCTTCAAGCTCTATCCACAGTACTTCACTGACACTAAGCTGTTTTTCTCACCAAGACTAACAGAGCAGAAGTGGCTTTTATTCTGATGACAGTTTGCATATTTAGTTTCTGCATTTTTCAATACTGGTTAAATCTTGTAAATAAATCTGTGATGCACTGCAAAAAAAAGTTCAAGGCCAACATGTTTGGAAGAAATAACAACTTGGAGGGGTTTTTTGGTTTGTTTTTTTTTCAGGAATCATAGAATTTTCTTTATAAATGTGTTTAAATGTCAGCTGTTGACAAGCTCCAATACATGCTGGATGTTATTTATCTGAAAATCAGAATAACAAAATGCAGCAGTTGGCCTAAACCATTTCCATTATTTCCAACTGGCATAAATATTCTGTGATCTTCATCTAAGGTTCTTGCCTTGTTGATTTTATAGGTATTTATTACAAAGATGCAGACAACTCACAAAATTGGCAATACTGTTTTTTATGTAGTGATTCTGGATTATCAAACTTATTGTTTGAGATATGAAAACTCGTGCTGAATCATTTATCTAAACTGCTTTCCTATATGCAGCTGGGCTGGAAATCTTGGGGACTGGACTTTAAAGAACCTTCAGGCTTTCCCTATTTCTGACCATGTCAGAAATATTTCTAAAAATGTTATGTTTTGTGATTAATGAAGGTTTTAGGACAATGTATTGCAAACATAGTCAAATACCTTGAGTACCTCCAAGTCACTTATTTCCATTGTAAGTATCCTTGCTTTTCCTGACTCTTTACAACTATTTTTATCATAGTGAAAAGTGTGCCTTTGTGATGGAAGGGAGGAGCAGCAAAACAGAGCTGTTTTCTGGGTCTTCTAAAGAAGTCAAAACACAGATTTCCAGTCATCTCTCATCATCATCCATAGTTAGAGGAGAATTATTAGTTTGGGCACCTGGTTGAGAACCAGGTGACCTCTCAAGTTAGTGCAACATTAATTACAAAGTCAAGTATTTTAAAGGTTTTGCACTTTTTCTGTGCATTTGAATTATTCTATAGAAAGCTTACATGATTTAAGGAGGTAAAAGAAGAAAAAAAAAAAAAAGGCAAGCAGCGATTAGTTAATCTGCACCTTGTTGCAGTAGGTTTGATAAACCTCTGCAGGCTTACTGCCATTCTAGCTGAGCTGCATGCAGAGAACTCTAGGGAAGTACCAGCACCAAGCTCCTCTATATGACACTTTAGAAAAGCAGGCAGTTTGTCAGCTGCACTAGTATGTGCCTGCTAGTGCTGCAGGAGGACTATGGAAGTATCCCAAATGGAAAGTACTTAGGATTTCTGATGGTAAAATAGATTTGGTTTGGTTTGGTTTTGCTTTGCAGTTGTTTTGTTTTGTTTTGTAGACTGGCACACTTGCTGGGGGCAATAATAGTGGAGCATATATTTTTATTTAAACCATGACAAGAGCCCCACTGCCATCAAGGAATGCAGTTTCATCTCTGGTGTATTTCTCAGTATTGCAGTGTTCATTCACAATACCAAATTGGGAATGGAAAGCTTCCAAGGAGAAGTCACACTGGAGTTAGATGTATATAAATGCACTAGTCAATAACAGGGAGCTGTGGCAGCAGCTCTTGTGTGTGTGCAGCCCCATTATAAACAATGGTTGTTACTTATGCAAATGCTTATGTTCCTTTCCTTACTCACTCTCTAGAACAAGCCTTTCAAATTCATATGATTCCATGTTACAGTTACTTATTCAGTGTTGAAAGAGATGAGGCAACCAGTAACTTTAAATTGTACTTAAAGTAACTATAGAAATCAAGAAGTTTGCATAGTTACGTGTTCTGTACATAAAATACCCAGCCCCACTCTGTGTTCTTAAAGTCTGAGACCTTGGTCTCCAGTTATTTGGAAAGTGATTCTGTGATCTAAATTTATTAATGTATCACCTTTGCCTCCATAAGCTGACTGAGGATTGTGCCATGTGTTGGACTGTGCTGATTTAATTCTGTTCCTTGAGCCCTCCTTCTCCCTTCTTGTGAGTCACTGCCAGTCCCTGGGCATGCTGATGGCAGACTCTGAGTTCATCCTGGAACATCTCTGACCTCCCTGCTTGGGTAAAATGTAACTTGAGCCTTTTGTTTTATTCTTTGTATAGTCTTGAACATGGCCCTGCTCCCAGAAAGGAACTTAGAAAAGTTCTTGGGATATATTCCATGGGCCATTCTACTTCACAGCACTCATGGACTCTCCTTCTCTTCTGTCATGGGGCAGAGAAGCACTTCACTTACATCAAATACTTACCAAACCCCAAGGAAAATATACTCCGTTTTAAGCTGACTGTGAGACATGTTGGCTATTACATTTAAAATTGCCCACTTTCAGTGAGGTAGAAATGCTCAAAGTGGGATTCAGCCAGGAGAAACACACAATGGGAATTCTTTTATAGATGTATGTATACATTAGATATAATAAACCAAACACCATTCTTTTCTATTTATATGAGATAAAAAGAAAAAGGCTAAAGTTGTACTTGCATAAAAAATAGCCATTGGACAACAGCCTTACTGGATAGAGGAGCTACTAAACAATCTGTCAAAGAACTGAGATAAGAGAAGGTTGATAAAGATGAATGATCAAAGATTTACTAGAAATCTAGGGGAAAAAAAACCCTCTTGCCTGATTTGCAACTTGAGTGCTACTGGCAGTATCCTGATCTGTGTTAACACTCTTTAGTGAAAGGGATGTATTTGGGTTGTGTTTGTTCCTGTGAATAGGCAGAAAAGGAAAGTTGGTGTCCATTCTTTCAGTTTGCAATCCCAAGTTTAGTAATAACTTGGAAAAGCGAGAGAATATATTTTTTAACAATTTACCTTCTGCTAGAACTGATGAATTAATTCAGTAGAACTAATTCTGTTCAGTGTGGAAGCTCAGGGCACTGCAAAGAATTAAGGAATAAGCAAGCTGAATGTTTCTCCTTGAATGAAAATAGAGTAAGATAATCTTTCTGAGTAATCTAAGGTGGATATTGAACTCAATGAAAAAGTGTACCTGACCCCAAAAATTCCAAAGAGAATCATAGGACAGTTTGACTTCTGCTCTATTCTCTGAAGGCCCAACTGGCTGTGGACCAACCTCAGATCCAGGAAAAGCTGCAGAGGAGACTACTCCTAAATGGTATTCTGAATTATTTTTTAGGAAGTTGTCCTGTGGGTGTTGGAGTCACTGTGGGGTTTTTATTTCATTTGTAATGACATATAAGAGGGATTCCAGACAGTTGCAGCAGCATGGAATGTGCCACCTTGCTGCTCTTGGAGTTATGGATGAATTCTATCCTTTCCCTGTTCTTGTTGTAACCTCAACAGTCTTACAAGCAGCTGGTGGAGCAGTGCATATTTTGGTATATCTGCTCTACTTGGTTTGGACAATTAAAATCTTTCTGACAAAGCTCAAGAGAACACTGCACAGTGGACTCTCCTTTTGGCAGCTTCAAGGCTGGCAACACAGAAAGACAAATAGAGGTGTTCATATTTTATCTTAGTAATTACATGCTTCAGAGGCCACAGGACCATATTTAATGGCTTTAAGTACACTGTGGAAATAAGGAAGAGGAATGTGTTGGAAGAATTCCTAAATTGAAAAAGTTTAGCCCACCTTTTAGCCTATGTATCTGTAATCTTACATTACCATGTGCTACAGGAAGAAAGAGCTTGTCCAAACTGATGTTTTCCAGCTTCTCACAAAATTGTTCCTGCAGTTCTGAGATAGTCCTTCTGTTTACATACCAAAATCAAGTTTGTTGTGGCAAATGTACTAAAATATGAAGCTAACCTAATAATGTGTATAATGGCAACCCACATATATTCAGCTGCCACAGTGAATGAATGTTTCCTCATTCTCCAGTCTGTCAAATATTTGAGGCAACAGATGTTTTCTGTTCTTGATAATTTCTTAAAAGGGAGAGCTTTGGCCACTTTATTTAAGGAAGATGTGAGATGATGTGTGCAGTCTTAAGCACGCAAGAGAATTGTGTTTAGTAGGTAAAGAGATTTCAAAATTGTATTACCCAATGCAACAATATCTTACTGCAGACAAAGATGCTTCGTTTACAAGATCTTCTGTGGTTTTGCTTAGTTGATTTCAGATGTATTGTTTAAAGAGCAGTCATGCAGAAGGAATTTTAACTGTACAGGTTTCTAAACAGACTGAATTCAGCTGCTTTCATGTGCATTGCAGATTTGACACTTTTTATTACTAGAGTGCATTTACTGCCTGATGAAAGAAACAATTAACTCATTTTAACCAGGAAGGGAGATAAGTAGCTGGCAATTTGTATGTTGAAAACTGCAGTCTGTACCTGAGAAAAATGCACAAGAATATGATAGTATATCTTGTGCTGGGATTAATCTCTTTTAACTCAGTCTCTCAGAATTAAAACCTGGAAGGCATAAGGTACTGTTAGAATGAGATATGATTATAATCTCTAATACTGAGCTGACTGATTTAGTAACAGCTTGAGGTACTCTTTTTGCCCTAAAACCTGGATATAAGAGCTTCTTTTGTAATGAAACCTGAAACTAGAAGATGCTTGTGTGTTTTGTGCTTCATTAACCTCTATAGCCTGTGGTAATTTTGGAAAATATCTCAAACTAGGTTTCTAGTTTGGGTGAATTTCATTAAAGCTCATTCTTGGTGGTTTGCTTATGGGGATGCATAGTTTTCTCTAATGATCAGCATCAGGGTTGTGTAGATCTGTAACCTGGGATTTCATCTAGAACTGCATATAGTAAATCATTTACATTGTAAAGATAGTCACAATTTTATTCTGCTGTCAGTCATTTCCAGCAAGTGGGACAGTTTTTAATGTGGGCCTTGTTACCTTCTTGACAACTATATTATCCTTTAAGGAAGGTCTGAAACCTTTTAAGCCCCTTGTAAGTGCATTTGCTTGGGAGGTGAGGGTTGTGTTGCTTTGCTGTTCTGTGGAAGATAATGCAGCCCAGGACATTCATGTAGATAAGCACTTCACTCTGACAGACCTGACGTGGCAAGGAATTAGACAGCATCACCCTGCAAGCTTGTTTGTATTTACTGGAATACTGGAGGCAACCACCAAATGCTAGTAGTGCTAGAATTACAAGATTTGCCAAATTACAGTCTAACTGGAGTTTGGCTGCTTCCCACATTTCTCTGCCCTTCCTCACAACTACAATTACAACTCTCCTCTCTTTTGTTGGCATTCTCCTCAGTCCTGTTCACCTCTTCTTCCTTCATTAGTGGGCTGCTGTATTTTTTTGTTACTGAGCTGCTGGCCTATGACTACATTCCCTTTTCTTCAGCTTACTCCTAACCATTGCCATGGATACAAACTTAGTTGAATTAAATACTGACAACATGTTCACAAAGAATAATGACCCAGTGATGTACGAGACAAAGCATATTAGAAGTCAAAGTGATTGTCCTAATAGGTTTTATTGAATACTAAGCAGGGTATTGGAAGGTTCTTGCAGGGATGCCTTTCTAGTGCCTCTGCAGAGTTGTGTTGCCATGCCCAAGTTTCTCTTACAGACCGCTGTGCTCAGCACCTTCATCTGACCTTGTCAAACCATGTTTTGTTTTCACTTTAGTAAGAAATTACACATGTGAACACTACTTAGCATTTTCAAAAAGCCGCTCTTTGTCACCATGCCTTAGAGGTACTAATCTAATTCATATATCTAATCAGAAAGTAGTTTTGGGATGAAAAAAAATGCTGAGCATACAGGCCCCGTAATTAAGCATTATTTTCTTGGAAAATAATGTTAAAACCAATTCAACAAAACCAAAGCCATGTTTCTGACCTGTCTGATGCATTGAGTATAGTGTTTTGGCTTGGTTAGCTCAGGGTGGCAAGGGGTGAGTAGCTCTGGTGACCAGCACTACCTTTGTGCAGCTGCCTTTTCTAGAAGGGTGCACTGTCCCACCCACCTTCCCAAAAGCTGAGGTAGCTCCTGAGAGGGTGGAGGGAACACATTCAACTTCTCACCTTGTGAGTTCTCTCAACCCTCACATTATTAGTGAGATGATGGCAGGATTATGGGTGATTTACTGCAAATCCATGTGGGGCACAGTGTAAACTACAGCTGTGCAAACTGCTGCCTCAGCCAAAACTACGTGTCCTGGTTCTTCATTTCTTACCTTTGTTCTTGGAGGAAACCTGGAACAGTCCTATCTGCCCTTGGAAAACTGCTTTTGTCCCCCATGAAACTTGGCTGTGTTGCTTTTGGTTCCGTACCAAAGGGCTGCCAGCCCTGTGCTGAGAGCTGTGCCCAGGATCTCCCCAGCAGGCTCATGCCCCTGGGAGGTGGCACATCCTCTGTCTTCCCAGTCTGTGAGGTTTAGTGAATCTTAGAGGGGCATAACCTATGGTTAAATGACAAATATCTGAGACAACTACCCTGTGTGCCACACTCAAATCACAGGGTGAATGAAGATCTTACCCATGTTGTGATGAAACTTGTCATTGTTTCGAAGTGCCCAGGATTGTCAATACAGCCTTGTTCATCCTTGACTATATAGTTTGTAATTATGTCAAAGATTCTGCATTCAGGAATGGTCATAGAAGACTAGAAAGAGCTGGTTGTGCTGATACTTAGATTTCCAGCTTCCTCTCTCCCTGATACTGCAGTTGCTCCACATGCTGTGTCCTGTTCCATCACCCTGGCTGAACCACAGGATTGTGTTTGGAACTTGATACAGATCAGTGATGGCATTTACTCTTTTAAGGCTTTCTAGTGTCAAACCCCTGAGACCTGTGGATAAGATACAAAAGTGGAGTGCTGAGATAATTTAAGGAAAATAAGATTAAATATTAAATATAATATTAATATTAAATAATATTAACTGTTCATACCAGCTGTAGCTATTTACCAAAAATGCTGTTTCAAGACCTATTTATCTGTTTCCATCTTCACTTCCACACCTAACTGTGGTAAGTTAGGGTATAACATCTTATTTCAATTAACTTTCCCTTTTCTTCTCTCTCTCTCCATTAAATGAACTTCTTACCTGCAAACACAGTTTTTCACAGTACAGGAGACCTTTGTGGGGACCTTTTAGGCAGCCTGTCAGATTCTCTAGCGACATGGCTAGAAAATGTTATCAAATATGAATTTTACTTAGAAACTTTGTAACAAGTTGAGATGTACCTGAATTAAAGTTATCAGTTCTTGAGAATGAATCCAAGGTTCCCTGTTTCCCAAGATGAAGCTCTAAGATGTGCTGTGTTCTTTCACATCCAAAAATTTCCTTAATTACCAATAAAGGCTGAAAATTATTCCAAATGTTCTGAAAATGAAGGAGGAGACGAGCAGACTTTAAGAGTTTGCAGGTAGTCAGGGACTGGGATGTGCCCTGTAATTACTTAGCCAGAAGCACTCTCAGCACTGAGTTCTGTGGTGGTTTGCACGGGTAACACAGAGCCCTGCACAGCTGCCCACCTCTAAATAGGAACTGGTTTAGGGAAATTTAACTTGTAAATTTTTGGAGTGCTATTTATTCTCACAGAAATATTCCCTCAATGTTCTATAGTGATTTTTATTGCTGTGATAATCTCTTCAAGGGAGAAAACTGCTTTCAAGTTGTGATTGAAAAAAGTGCATTTGACCTTGCTTATTCTGAGTGATGTGTGAGAGTTGGGTGCTGCAATGAGCCCTTATTCCCCTGGAGCCCCTCAGAAGCCTGGTTAAGAATACACATCCATTAATCTTTCAGTCTCTATGGGAATGATCAGTTGATTGCTTGGCTATGTAAACACTTGCATTTTGAGAATATTGAGTGCTCTTTATCAGTAACAAATCACATATTGACATCAACTAGAGATGTATCAGTGTTGTCATCCAAGCAGACCACCCACTGCTTTGCCTTTTATGATTTCTTTGTCAGATATTTGCATAGTAGAAGGCATTATAATGAGAATCTACTTTGAAGGGAAGGAATTTCCCTGTTTGTGCAAATCTCTGGAGCCTTGGTGTACCTTTTATTAGATGTGGAGTTTAAAACATCTGTGTTTAAACTGATCAACTGGCATTACTCCTGGGGGAATAAAGCTATTTTCTTATTCCTGATTTTAACCTTTCATGAGCCAGTTGAACATACTGCTTGGAAATGGAACATGTGTGCCTTTCTCAACCCTTCTGTTCCAGACAGCCCAATTAAAGTGAAATGTGAGGGGTGATTGCTCCAGATGATGTGCTGATCCAATATTAAACAGCTAAAAATATTGAGTAGCTTCATTATAGCAGGGTCCCATATGCTTCTTGCAGCTAATAAGGGATGGTTTAAATAACAAAATTCAGGAAATAATGAACTTGGGAAAGGTTCTGAGGCACCCAGTGTGAGATTTCTCATGTCCCAGTAAGGCTGTTGTGTGAGACATGCCATGGCAGATCTTCACAGACCCCTGTGCAAACCCTAGCAGAGACAAATGGACTGACTTCCAAACCACAGCAACAGAAAGAAACTTTGCCTTCCCCAAACAAAGGAACTATGTGTAAGTTCTATTCTTGGACCTCAGGAGGGTTTGGAGGAGTCACTTGAAGCTTTCCTGTTCCCCCAGGACTTGTGTGTAGTTTTGCTCTGAGCTGTGCATGCTGGTTCAGGACAAGCTGCTTCCCTGTTGGCTCCTGCTGGCCTGTGACTGCTGCTGCTGTTGTTCTGCACTGGGCACACAACACAGTGGCAACCATAAGGGTGTTGTGACAAGAGTCTTGGATTACCTCTGCAATGAGAAGCAAAATCTCCATCAATTGAAGTGTCTCTTTATGTTGTAAAGGGAGACGAGGCTCTCTCACCTTGGAACTGTGAGCCAGCACAGAAAGGTTTCCTGCTGTGTGAAGGACTAATCAGTTAAGTACAGCCTGTGTGATAAATCTGTCTTCTCTGAACACTCCAGACTTACTATTTCCATGGATGGATGTCTCCTTTTAAAACTAGATTTATTTGTTTGTAGTTGCAGACTGCTTGAATTACAAAGCAAACGGAGGCTTAGGTTATGATGTGTCTGGCATTTTCCATCTGTGGTACTGACCCACGTCCTTGGCTACTCATGCCATTATTCCACCCATTTCCAATTCACAGATACTTCTGCCAAATGAATAAATATAGGTCTGAAAAGGGATCAGGAAATGCTGATTTTTGGTATTTTCCCCACGGTCCCCAGTATTCAGCTCATGGAATCATGTTGAAATCTTGGAGGTAAATTTGTCCCATTGGTAAAGAAGAAGGGGGCTGGAATGGTGTGTAACATAGCCATGGAAAGATGTAAGCAACCTTTATTCCCATTTAAGTTATTCCTGACTTTGGGCCAAAAATTTCAAGTGTTTATTGCAAATATTGGATGTGGCCTTTAGAGCAATGTACTGCTAATTAGTTGTCTTCCTTTTAAAACAAAGATCTTTTTACTTACAGTCTAAACTTCATCCTCAAAAACGCTGAGCTCACATTGGTGGCAGCAGCTCCACTCAGCTGGATGTGACCTACTTGAAATTAATACTTGTAGCTGAGTACAAGCCTGAGTTTAGTATCACAGTGCATCTCTCCAGATGTGTTTACCAGAATGTGTTTATGGGACTGCAGCCTAGGGCAGGAGAGGATGCAGCTGCACCTTGAGCTGGAGAGACTCCTGTGAGCAACTCATGCAAAAGTTTTTTCTATTAACAACTCTCCTAAAGTGCACCTGAAGCAGGGTCTAACAGCAATTTCAGGTAATGTTTTTAGAGATGCTCAGCTGTGAAACAGCTGCAGTTCCTAAGGTGTTTGCTGATTACTTATTGATGCTTTGTCCTGATGTATATAAACAGCTCCACTGCTCTTTGAAGCAGGCAAAAGAAAAGAAAAAGGCTCTCCAATTTGGCTCTATCAGGCAGCTGGTTTTAAGGATGAATAGGCACCAAAAAGAGGCATTTACAAGGACTTAAGGAGTGTTAAGTAGACTTAGCAGCTTTATTAATTGTAAAGATGAAAGGGCAGTTAAAAATGGGCCAGCTGATTCAGTCAATGGAGTTAGAGATATGGGGGATAGGCAGTGAGAAGGAACACACCACTTTCTTTTCTTCCAGATGCCCTTTATAGCTTCTCAGAGATGTGGCAGCATCCCAAGCCTTGCTTGAGCCACAAGAGCTATTTATACAATGTTAAATTTTTCATAGTTTTCAAGTTTTTTTTTTCAGGTCTCTAGAAAAGCCAGAGATTATTGCTACTGCATGTTCCTTACCTGGCTTTTCAGGGAGATTGTGTGCTGTGTCCTGGGATAGCCCATGGCTTTTCCTCTTTGCCTGGAATGTTAAAACCTCTCTGTCCCAGAAGAAATGCAAGGCCCAAAGGTCAATGTGAATGAGATATGAAGGGAAGATCTTAGGAATGCTCTTTGTCCCTTGGCCAGGTTCATTTCCAGCTGCTGTTTTTGTCAAAAGTTAATGTGAAGTTCAAGTTTATCTTGTGCCTGTATTCCAACCATGGCACTCTTGCCTGAGAAGGAAGGGCAGTTGCTTCACTTGCATCATTGTGCCCATTTCCACACACAGTTTTATTCTGTGATCCCTCTTTGCCCATCTTAGAAGTACTATATAAAAGCACAATATTTAATTTCCCTGTTCTCAAAATCCCTGCAAGTCTGGAAGACTGAGAATTTTGTCAAAGAGTTGGTTTTTTTTTTTCCACTCAGGCTTTTCTATTATCTGAGTAATTTATGGGTGAGACAAACTTTCTGGGAGTGCGTCTGCTACCACAGTAACCGTACCCCAGGAAATAAGAGCAGCTTTCAGTTATTCTGCATATTCTTTAATGTTTCTTATGGTGGAGTCTGTTGAATGATTCTTACAGCTCACACGTTATTGGCTTAGGCCTGCTGTGCAGTGGAAGCCAGGAGCTGTAACCTTGATGTGGGAGAGCTATTACTCTGCATCTTGCACCCTGGCCTCTTATCAGTTGGTTCAATCTGCAACCTGTTATTTTTGATGGATGGAACTGTTGAGAGTGAGGGCTGACCTTGGGATGTGTCCACCAGGACCAAAGATGCCATTTTGTAAGGTTTGTGCCTTAGCTGCAATTATCAAATTTGTGTAGCTGCCTCTCTGCTCTTCACTACAGACCAACCTGCCTGTGCTAATGCTACAGAGATAGTGAAATTTTCTGGAAAACTGATATAACAAGTAACCTCTCTGACCTAAAATGCTCTAGGATTCCTTTTTATTATCCAAGACTAGTGTAGAAACAGTTTTACATGAAGGTGATGATGATCTCCATAAATTTCATATTCCAAAGAAAGGGAAGAGAGGAGAGAAGCCTGAAGAGCAGTTGAGAAACCAAAAGACAAATACAGGTAGCTGTAAAACAGCATCTCTACTGCCCAGTGATGAGCACAGTGGAAAGGACATGTTTCTTGCTGCACTATTGATTATGGTGCCTTCCTAACAGCAGTGAATTCCCTTACCCACTGTGTCAAGAAATGCCCCATTCAAGTAAAAAATAAAATGGACTATCTTAACAGTGGAAATTTAGTGTCTGGATTGTATCTCATAATATTTTTGACAGCACTCAACAATCAATTCAGCGAGTCATGTCTCAAGGGGCTTTTCTTTTGTTAATAAACTTAGGTTGCTTTCCAGCTTCTGCAGAGCTGAGGGATAATTTATACAGATAAGAAATGGCTTTTTAATTTTTAATGTGTATGGCTTGTGTGTACCTTTGCTTTAGAATCAGTTATTTCTCACGTGGGAAGTAGCTCAAAACCAGCAAGGGCTGCAAGTGGTTTGGTGTTGTATTCTGTGGTTGGTGGCTGCATTACCTTCTGTCTGATAGGAATGGGACTCAAAAAAGGCAAACCAAATTTTTTTTACTTGAGTTGTCTCTTTAAACATGTATAAGAACACTTCGCTCTACTATTCATCCAAGAAACAGCAGAACTTTGTGTGGAAAAATGAGAAAATATTGCAATAAAGGCACTTGTGTTGAGCTGTGTGGGCTGATAATCTACTGCTGTTTCTTTAATTTTTAAATTATTTGCAGTACCTCTTATATTGTTGCTTTAGGAAAGGTAAAAAGGAAGCATTGGGAGTTACTTAGGAGTTATTGATATTTTTTTCCACTTGTAACTGGTGAGACTGTAATAGAGAAAGAATTGCTCTTGCTTGTTTTCAAATAAATCCTAATACAGAAGGGCAGGGGGAAATATCTCTGGGTTAAGGGATCATAAACTCAGTTATGCAGGCTGGGTGGAAGTGGCTTTCAGTTAAAAACAAACAAAAAAAGGGTACTTCCTAGGAAACTCTTAGTAAATGTTTGGTAAGTCTCCAAGAGGAAGCAATGGAGTAGTTTATTGTTTAAAACATGGCTGAGAAAGTTTCCTGTCTAGCCTTCATTTAATACCTAAGGGTAAAAGTCTGTGCATTCCTTACAGTGGTGTTTGATATGTCAGACAGGTACATTGAAAGCCAGGGAAAGGCCTGCTAAAATCCCTGTTCTTCTCCCAAAAGGCAGGATGTGGAAATTTGCCTTCCTGGGATGGTGAGGAAATATTCAGTAGACTTTCTCTCTGCACCTCTGGTCAATTAAATGCTTAAAATTATGTACGTTCCTCATATTTTATATTTCAGAAAAATCAATTTAACAGTGTACTGCTGATGTTCTTGCCAAGTGAGACTGTAGATCTCTTTTCAAAGCACAGAAGATGCTTTGGGAACAGGTGACTGAGGAGGTTCTCTGCCCTAATTTCTGTGTGCTCCTGTGTTATAGAGCAAGTGAAACTGGTGAGGAACGAGTTCTTCCTTGCTGCTCATTTTACCTTTTCTGCTCTAACACCGTGTTTTGCAGATTCTGCAGCACTGGCAATGCTTAAGCACCAGCCATGCTATGTAGCCCAGTTATTCTGCAAGCAGAAACTAATCCCCCAAAAGCACTGCTAACTGATCTTTAGGCTGAAAGTTGTTCAATCCCTTCTTAAGACGTTTACAGAAACCCAGAGAACTCCTTATGATGACTTTAGAATCAGAGGAGAAATCAGATTAATTCTCAATTTATTTGGTGCTAGTCAGGTTGAACTGAGAGAAATCTATAATTTATTATTTGAATAGAAAGAAATTATATTCATCTCAAGTCAACGCAATTTCAGAAGCTTTCTGAGAAGACTTTTGTAATTGAAAATTACTGGCTTGCAGAGAACAAAACTCTGGCAGAAACACATACTCTTCCTTTCAGTATAGCTGGGATTTCTGGTCACAACCCCTCTGCATGTGATTTATAGCAGCATGAAACCTGGTACATTAAGAACAGGGTTCTTTTTTTGTATGTTGTTCATCCTGACCAAAGGAGATCCCTGAGTAAGAAGGCAAACATGGGCAGTAATGATGAGTGAGCTTTGCTGATTTGTACCACATCTATCAGTAAAACTCATCCATGTATGTATTTAGATCCATAGTCATTCATATTTCATATTTGTTACATTTGCATACAAAAGCCTCAAAATATCTTGCAGGAGCTATTTGTTTTGCAACACTTTTGTATTTTTATTTAATCAGCAATGCTGCAGTTGACAGTTATAAGAACAGGAAATAAGTTGCAGGGAAAACCAGTTTCAGATTCAACATTATTGTTGCTAAACTTGTGCAGTTTTCTTCCTCTTTTTAACTTGGACTTTGCATTAAATTATATATGGTTTTAAAGAGTGACTGTCAGAGTGTGTCAGCTAAAGGATTTGAAGGTGAAAGGCAAGCGCTACTTTTTACATCAGTATTTGCATCACTTTCTCTAAGTCTTAAGATACCATTCAGTACTTTGGCTACTTTCTGTGCTCCTTTCATTCCGCTGATACCACAGAACTCCAGCAAGAAAAGAGAAATAATGAAGGGTTTAAAGTTTTGTGTGAAGGAGTATATGGAAAGATGTTTCATTTGTTAAAAGATTACAATTCAGAGATCTGTATAAAGCTGGGATGTTTGAACTGAATCATTACCTTTGTTCTTTCTGACAATTAAATCTTTCATCTTCCACCAAGACTCTGTTTTATATTAGTGAGCTCTGAAAAGGATTCTTCCCGAACTTACAAACACCCTCAAACTTGCAAACTGGAAAAGCATTTGAGCCTGAGAGGGGCCTTTTGGGTTGGAGAGCCTGTCCTTTGGCACACAGTGGCTAAAGAGCAGAGCTTTTAAAAGTGATGGTAAGGTAAGGTACAAGGAAAGTATTTGGGGAACCCTCACATAGCTAGAGATTGATGCCCCTTGCCAAGGTTCCTTTTGCTGGGTTTTCTAACCTGGCAAACCTGACAGAGGGTTGATCACCACCTAAATTTACTCTTCTAGAATTCCATGGATGTGCATGCCACAGCTGCAGTGCCACTGGGATCTGAGGATAAAGCACAGCTCAGTAATTGTCGTGCTACAATCCAGAAATGCCAGAGCAGGATAAAACTGCTGGGCTGTGGGGTCAATTCCCAGTCCTGTCAGAAAGGCTGGGAGAAGGGAAATTGTAAATATATGGTGAAAAGGGAGAGGTGATATTGGGAGAAATCCTCGCTGATGAGACTTTTTTATTTTCTTTTATTAGCTCAGTTTGCTGAAGTCAGAACCAGTCTGTGGCCTGTGTGATGTCAGTTTTATGGATAAAGATGTGCTGATCACATACACATGTTGTTCCCAGTTTATGACAGATCTGATAATTTGGTACTTTTTTTTTTTCCCCTGGGAAAGCAAGCACAGTAAAAAACATTAAATTTAAATGAAGGATTTTAGAATAAGGTTGATCTATTAATTTTGTAGATTGCTACAAGGTTGATGTAGACTTCAAAAAGTGTTTGAATCCAAAAGTCGAATCAGGATCCAGATCTGACTTTTTTACCTCTGCCTATTCTCCTGGCTGAAACAAATTAACTGTAGCTTTCTTTTGAAGGAGAATGTGAAAGATAGAAAAAAGCCAAGGAAATGAACTAACATATGACTCAGAATCTTGGAGTTTTATTTTACAATTTTGACTCGTTGTTATGCTCTTTATATCTTCTCCTTATCTTGAGTTACACATAAAATAGTCTGATATTTTGTACTTGAAAACAGAAACCTTGACTTGTCTTTTGGGTTGTCTGGGCTAATTCCATATGAAACTCTTTCTAAAGAAAAAAATCAGTTGAAATGACCAACAATTTTCACATAGAAGAGCCTAACATGTAGAAATATTTTCCATCTCACTCATATCCCCTGCCTTATAATTTTGTCTTGTGTTGTTTGCAGTCTCTGATGTGGGTTTTTTCTATTAAAAACTGTTGCCTGGAAACTTGGAGCCTGATATAAATTTTTCCCCCAACTTCACTTTGACAGTAAACTGGGGCTTGGAACAGTTTGTAATATGGCTTCATTATAAAATCCTAAAAACGTCCTATCTCATTTTCTGTCATTGCTGAAGAATTTTTTTGCCATTCCTTAGCATGTAAGTCTGTAAGCATTTGTAATTCTGGATTTTAAGGGAGCTTTCTCTCAGTTCATGAACAATATGGGTTCGGCTATCCAGAAAATACACTTCCACTCTGCTTTTTCCATGCATCTTGTGTTAGTAAAATTATAGCAGGTAGTAATTTAGTGTCTAATTTCTAAAAGCCATTAAAAGCTTTTTGGAAACTTGTGGAATTTTCACTGCTGTGAAACAAAGCTCCTGAAAGCCCCGCTTGGTGATTTCCATTAGATAACAACTTTGCTTCTTTTAGTACGTGGTCGATGTGGTTAATGACTGGTGTTTCAGAGCGTGAATGAATTTGACTGATCACTGCAAGAATAAGCAGCTTGCCTAAATTAATATGTTTCAATCAGCTTTTGCTGCAGAGATGTGAGTGCCACGTCGCCCTTCACGCTCAGCTCTCCTTTTTAATTGTTCTCACAATGCCTTGTGCGGTGGGACAGGCATTGTAAATAGCATTTAGGGTTTAAATTATCATCTGCACTTCATTATAGGTGGGAATGTTAAGTGCAAGGGTGAAACTGAACAGAGTGAAGTGGTGCATAGGAATAAAGAGATGGTGTTAGCCACATTTGTAAGTAACCTTTTTCCTGTGGCAGAACAGAGTGCCAGCATTTCTTTTCTCTCTGAAGGGATTGATTGTGATCCCTTGTGCTGTCCTTTGAGGACTTAGGTGCTCAGAGCCTGCTGAAGGGGCTCTGGAGATGGACATTGCTAGGACTGTGATTTAGAAATGCTTAACCTGGAGACACAGATGCCACTTTGCCTACAAGCAGGAGTTCTTTGTTGAGCACAAAAGGAAAACAACCCTCTATGCTTTCCTCATTTTGCTTTTCAAGCTACTGATCTTCTCCTAAAAAATATTTCAACTTAAATCATTTTTCTAAGAAACATAAAGCAATTGCAAGGATTGTATTTGAATGAAGGATAAAACAGGTTTGAAACCTAACACTGGAATTGGTCTAGGGGTTTTTGTGCTCCATGCTTTTCCCCAGCTCCTGGACTTCTGAGCATGTCTTTTTGTTTCCGGTGTAGATATGGAGCTTCTGTCTAGGATGAAACCTGTAAGGGCTGAAATTTTGAGGAATGATTCAGACATGCTGGTAAGATAATATAGACAATACAATTAATAGTTTTCTTGAGAGAACAATGTCTCCTGATATGCCCTACCCTACTTTCTTCCAGTTTTTGTCAGTGACGTGGGTATTTTTTGTTATTTCTCTACACTTAAGAATAGGAATCTGGGTGGTTTTGTTGGGTTTTTTTCCCCAAAAAACTTTACACATCATCAAAATTTTGGTACATTACAAACCAATTGTTTTTGTATTGTACCAAAACCGTGCAAGATTAACAAAGCCAGTGGTATTAGATGGGACACTTATTTGGAGTTTTGCAAAAGTTGTTGAGTTTGGCAGTTTCTCATACAATAGGAAACTCAGCTTGGTGACTCAACTTTCAGCTTAACTGCTTTATTTAGTTTTCAGCCTCTTGTAACTTGAACCATTAACTCTAAGCAGTGCTGCAATTACTGTTAAGGTTAAGGTTTTCTTAAGATCTCCTGATCTTGAGATATTCTGTTTGTAACTCTGCAGACCTCTCATAAGTTAAGTGCACTAACATTTTGTGTTTTCTACTATCAGTATAACTCATCTTTGAGGCTTTCCTGCCAACCGGGTTAAATGTCATTCCACCATGGTTACTCACAACTTCTATCCTTAATATTGAAATTATTTATGAAGTCTTGAAATACTTTATTTTGCTTTATACAAATTGTATCTTAGGTCTGTCTCTGTGGTGCTCATGTTCTTTGTCTCTTCTGGCTCGGTTTTTAAAGATCTGAGTGAACATATGATACATGGAAAAAGGCAATAGAAATACAAGAAAGCAAAACTGCATAATTGATAAAAGAATTATTAAACATGATGCAATCTTTAAAACTTTCTTGTTATCTGCTCTTACTGATCTCCACTTTTCCCTGCAGAAGTGAAGTGCAGCAGCAGTCCTTACTCAGAGTATTAAGTTTCCCATAATTTGGTTGCACTCCACTGATTCTGTTTGTTTGTACCACTTTAAATCTTACCCCATCTCCCAAAAATGCAATTACTCACATGAGAGCATAGACTTCAAGGTAAAACAGCAGCACCAAAGTGACTTGAGGTTAGAAGGGGCTTGGCCAGGCTGTTCAACAACCTGCACCAATTTCCAGGGACAAATGAGCAGGGAAAGGCAAGCACAGCATGTGAAGGGCTGTATGCACACATGAAGGACTGTTCCCTCTCTGCCTAGCAGTTAAATCACTACTAGCTTGCTTTGTAATAGAAAGTTATCATTTTAATTAGTTTTTCACCCATTTGAAGTAATGCAATATTCCTCCTGCGTGTGAGGCACTGACAAAGGGGATCCTGCTTGTCAAGTGTTTCTTAAAGAATTGAGAACTCAAAACTTCTGTGAAGCATGACCAGGAGTAAATTTAAAAAATGATCCTATAAATCTACAATGACTTTCACTCTGGGTAATCCACTGTGTGAAACATTGCCATTGGGTTTTAGTTTGCAACCTTAGAGAAGTATTTGACATTTACTCAGATATAAGATGGAGTATAAATTAATTTTAGAAAATAATTCCCAGCAGTTTTGGAAAGAAGATAAGTCCTTTTCAACTCCTTTCACTTTTAAAGTCAGTGTTCATATTAGCTGATTTTTCAGTGTCAATTAGATGCAGCCTCTAACATGTGTTTAATTCTTTGTTAACCAGAAGTTGGGTGCAATAAATACTACCACAAGTATTCTGCTTTTTTGCTGACTTTCTCCAGCATTGTGGTGTGGGTCTGTGAGGCTGCAGGAAGGTTAAATAGATTGCAACAGCAATCTGGACAGGACAAGAACTGCAAAATAAGTCTCTGCTTAATGTCTTTCTCCCCTGTCAGCTTCCAAATTTAATAATGATGGAATTTGGGAAAGTACTAAGAGTTGCTATCTGCCATGTATGTGCAAGAGATAAAGTGCATATGCAATAATAAAACACTCTTCAGAATCTGATCTTTGGTCTGTTAACATGCTGAACATGCCTTTTTTTTTTTACAGCAGTGATTTATAGTCCAGCATAACCATGCAGAATCACTTCATTATATTTGAATAATGAAAAGAGTGCCATCAAGATGGCATGTCTCAGGGGAGCTTTCTGAGGCAATACTTTAAACAAATGACTTTTTAGATAAATTTATTATGAAGTGTGATGAAAGCTATTTTTCTTGGCAGTCACATCTTGCGAAATCAATGAGGTTTGTTGTGTTGGGGTGGGTTGTTTTTGTTAATCTCTTACATAAGTCAAGGCTGAGCCCATAGGAACAATGGTTGTTTTGCTGGCACCATGGAAAGGAGATACAATGCTGTAATGGGCAGCTATAATCCTGTCTGATCATATCTGCTAAATATTAGTGGGCCAAACTTACAACCTAGTACCACAATCAGTGGAAAGATTATTAGTTGCTTTAAAAAATAATTTTTATAGGTATCCATGAGCACTCGCTCTGTTTTGTTGTGCAAAAATGTGGTTTTATGCAATTTAAAAACAGAAGCACAACAGAATTTGACTAAGGTTTGTTCTATCAAAGGAGTACTCAGCCTTTGTACTGGCAATTTGTTAAATTGTGTTATGAAAAGTTACAAAACCACCCAGAAATCACCGATACTATTGTCTGTGCAATATTAGAAATACCATTTCGATTCCTCTTGCATGTTTAGCATCCTTGAACCTCTCTTTCAATATCTAACATTTGATTACTTGTAAGAAATAAACTGTGCTTTCTCAAATCTCTGAATTAGTTTTGTAGTCAAAGTTGTTCTAGAAGCAAATCTCTCACATTCAGGACAAGTATGTATTGAATGAAGATACCTCAGGCTGTTTCTTGGACACCTCCATTTTGAGCTGTTTTTTCACTTTCATAAAGTTATTTCAATATGTTTTTCTGTCTTGAAGTAACCCATCCTTGGCCTTTTTAAAATATAATATCAGTTCAAGAGTAGAATATACTTTAAAATAGGCTGATATTTTTAAGGGGCTGAATTATGTTCATACAACACATGGAAAATTCACTGGCCTTTATCTCATTCATAACTGCAAGTGTTTTTGTGCTCCAATCCAGATATCATTGCCTGAAATGTATTAACAAACATGACAGTAAAAGCATCTTTATTGCAACTCAGTCCACCTGGATTATTTACCTGAAACAACCACTGAGTGTCCTTTAATCACTTATTTTCTGTACATTGAAAATAGTGTGCTTTCCACTTCTTGTGAAGAGCATTGAGATCTAAAAAGTCAAAAGTGCCATGTAATTGTTATGAATTACTAGTGTTCTCTAGAGATTAAAATAGAGAGGTACAAGAAATGCTGGGAGAATGAATTTACTTCTAGAGCTGAGCTGACTGTTCTCTCAGTGATGAAAATTTGCACCTCAGGATTTGGTCAGCCAGTGCCCTGAGAGCAGCAGGCTGGCAGAGCTGTTGCTGGAGCTGCCAGAGAGCTCCTGCAGGTAGGAGAGGTAGGTCTGCCCTGTTAAATGCTCTTTGATCCTCCTCACCCAGACAGATTTCACTCTATCCCTGAATGGATCCTGAAAACAAATCCTGCATGATCAGAGGGAAAAACCTAATTGTCTTCTTGTCTAGCAAGATTTTTTACAATTTCAGTTGAAAAAGTTTCAAAACTGATTTTACCAATAAAAAGAGCTAAGAATTTTCTTCCTCTTTAAGGAATAAATCTTATATAAAATTTTAACTGAGCAACAACTTCTATTGGGAGGTGCAGTAACAACTTGCAGTGAGGTTGGACTCACTGAACCTTAAGTAAGTGGATATTCTGTTAGTCCCCGCATTTGAACATTCTGTATCTTGTTGCATTAACTTAAAAGATATCCAGTCATGAGGAAAAAGTAACTGTACTCAATTTACCTTTTTTTGAATTCCAGTTTATCCTACAGTAAATGCAAAGCTGGCCATGCTTAATTGCTCCTAATGGGTTAATTGATTCTGCAGTCGCCAGGTGCGTGACCTGACTTCTGGTTCACTGAGTCACTGAACATGGTATCGAGATGATGCTTTTATTTCTGTTTCATTTGGTGAGTGCATTTTCATCAGAGTTGTGAAAGATGTGAACTGGAGGTGTTAGGAAGGAAACCTGTCCTTCACCTCGGGCAGGTCCAGCACCAAAGTGTGCAGAGGCTGTGCAAACACGGCGTGTCCTGGTAAGCAAGTGTGCTCTGCAAAATGAGTCTGCCCTTCACTTCTGTGTTGGACTTTCTATTGAACTAATTCATAATTTGATTTTTGACATCTCAGTAATTACTGCTAGCAAAACCTAGTCATTTTAATGGTAGCAATATACTGCAAAGCACATTTAACTTTGACAGAAACTTCGAATGACTTTGCCTCAGCTGCTTGCCTGTTCTTTGTGGGCACTTTTACAATCGACTGAGGACTTGTACAGAAGCCTTTGGTAAAGGCTGTTTGCTCCCGGTGACTTCATTGGCTCCATCATGCCAGAGTGTGATTTCAAGAGGTTGTTAATCCTTCCTGGAGCTGACCTTTTTCAAGCCAAACACACACCAAGGGATGTGCACAGTCTGATTTCTCTTGGATCTGATTTCCTCTAAATCCTGATGACCCTTCAAAAGCTGCTGTGATGATCTGAACGACCCCAAATGGAGACCTTGTCTCCCCAGAGAAACCAAAATGTTTAGCACAGCTTTTTGCCCATCCCTACAAGTGTTGTTGCCCCAGCCTGCCTCCCTGTGTGTTTGCTGCCTGGCAAGGACACTGACAGAGGATCACACAGCACAGGTGGACGTGCTTGGCTCTGACACTCACTTTGGTTACCTGCCTGAAACATCAGTTCTCAGTTCTGATGCGATCTTTGTCAGGCACAATGCAGAACTCAAAGGAGCATTTTCCTTGGTGCTGCCTGTAGCACTCACAAGATTCTGGTCTGTAATTTTGGTGACAATCTGGAGCTTTTCAGTGCTTCAGTAGCCAGCAATGAAAAATCTCTCCTCCATAAGGACAGATTTTTTTCTGGACGAGCAAAGTGCTTCTGAAGAGGCTGGAGCTGCTGTCCATTCAGATCAGGCACCTGTACAGAAAACTCGGTAAAGGAAAAATGAACTTCTGAGATAACAGAAGTGTTTCTGTGGGTTTTTGTTTCTGTGGAGGGAGAGCAGAGAGTTTAAAAGAACAGCTGAAAGACTGATCATGCTGATGACTGCCCCTCAAAATATCAAGAACATATTTCATGACAAATAATAGGAATAATCTGAGTTCTTTTTTCTTTTCTTTCTGCTCACAGATCTGTATGTGAACATTTAGATTGTGACAATACCACTAGCCAAATTAACTGAAATATAATAATGGATTTCTGAAACCATTAACACACAGCTGTCAGTAATTGACTTCAGCTGCATTCAGTTCACAGGGACCTTGGCTGTGCTCCATTTCTCAGGTTGGATGAGGAATTGGCAAAGTTTCTGTTGTGGATACTCTTGTACACTCAGAGGTGTCTGAGGTTGTGCTGACTGTTAAATTTCACAACCTGCTCAGCAGTGATTTTGCAAGCAGGGCTGTTCATTTTGTTACATTTGTCTGAGCCCACTTTAAAGGCTGTTTTTTAAGGTATTTGCTTATCTCCCTCCTTGCTGTTCCTGATTGTCCCTCCCCCTGCAGCTCCTATGGGCAAGCGACTACACACGTGGTAACTCAGGTTAATGAGAACTTCCAGTCTCCAGACAGTTCAGGATCAGGAAGAAACTTTTCATATCACCAAGAGAATAAAGCCAGGGGAATTCTCGCAGTAGTCAGAGAGACTGACACTGGTGAGAGTTAATTTTTAAGGAATCCAAGAGCAGTCAGCATCAAATAGTTAATAATATCTTCTGGAGTGTTTGAAGCCATGTAAACTCTACTGATTTTGTGGCTAGCTGGGGTTATTTAGGAATATCTGATATGAGGAATGTGATGACTGTAGGTTGGATGGAAATGCGGGATGTAATGTGGAGGGACTCATTTGGGCCTTTTTATTTAAATATTAAAACATTCTGTCCATACTTCTGTGGCTTCCAGTATAGGTTAAAGGGAGAATTTCTGTGTATTTTGTTAGGTGCGAGTACTCCCTTTCAACACTTAAAATTTTTTTTTCACAGTATTTTGAACAAGAGAGCTACAGTTTTCCCTAGTATTTATTCATTTAGGAATTGAAAAGCGTTTAGGATTTTGTCATGCCAAACGCATATTTCCTCTGTTGTACTATTTTCGGCTGGTTGATTTTCTGTTTTGTTTTGTTTGGGTTTTGTTTGGTTTCATCGTTACTGTGGTGTTGGGGTTTTTTGGTGGTTTTTTGTTTGTTTGTTTGTGTTTTGTTTTGTAGAGGTTCAATTGTGATTTTGGAAAAGAATTGCTAAATAGCTCTTTGGAATGAGGCAGGTGGCTTGCCTGTGTTCCTGCAGTACGTTAGTACTGCTCGTTATATTGCAGCATCACTAAGTCCTTTTTAGTGCTTGTCATTCTGTAAAAGATTAATTTAAAGGCACGACTACAAACTCAGATCCAGCAATATATGCAGTTCAGATTTCTGCAGAATGTTTCTTATGCATTCAGGATGTATTTCAGCCACGTTATGCCCATCATGAGGCTGACAGCAGATTAACCTTGGTGGTTTAGATTGTGTAAGGCAGGGATTACAGCTACATGTGTTTGCTGCTCAGGTTGCTGATGGAAAGAGGTTGATGTTCTGAAGCCACAGGATTATGTCTGGTTAATGTCTGATCCTATAGTAAAATGCCTGCTCAGACCCCCATTCTTCTTGGCTTAAAAATGTCAATAATATTTGGGTGATGTTAAACAGCATAAAGAAAAGTAAGTAGAAAGAATTCTGTCTGTTGGGGCTTCCAGCTAAGCCACTGTTTAGCAGTTGCTCACATACAAATGTCTGTGATGAGGGTGCAGGGGGTGTTGTGAGGGTCTTCTGGCTCTGCTTTGGGGCTTCAGCTTTCTTTTGTGGAGAAAAGGGAGGGGAGGGGGAAAATTAGGGCACTGTGGATATAGTTGAAAATGCAACTGTTAAAGAGTTGAATTGTGCCAGAGAGAGTAATGAAAGCTGAGATTCTTTTCTTTTCAGCATCAGGACTCTGCTCTGTAGATGCTCAGGAAGGAGCACAGGGATGGTTTCCCTGTGGGCACGTCCAAGCTCTCTGTAAATAACTTGCTGGTTCCAGCTGCAGGTGATTTGGAGCAGCTCCTGGTTACCAGTGTCTGGGAGCTTCAGGAGACACCTTCCTTGTGATGGGATGAGGGAAAGGTGTGCCAAGGGGAGGAGCAGCTTTGCTTAACCAGAAAAACCTGCCAGAGGAGCTGTACTACAGCCAAGTGTCCAAAAGACCACCACCAGGTCATGAGGAGTTCCTGAACAACGCCAGCCTGGTTTGGTTTTAATCCCCTGGGAACTGATAACCAGCCTTGGCGTAGCCATCCATGATTATACAATTGTGTACTCAGCCAGCAGAGGTGGTTTTGCTTTCTTGTTCCTGAAGATTTGCAGCTGAGCAAAAAAGCCACGCAGGAGAACCTGAACCCTCACACCTGTAAAGATAACTGGTGGTGGTGCAGGTGCCAAGTGATACAAACACACGGATTTCAGGTGGGAGGTTCTGTAAAAAAGTGATTGTTTAAAAAGCAGAGGCCCTAGTCAGCATTTAATCTGGCCTTTTTATTGCTATGATGTGTGGCAAGAAGGTTACCTGAGATAGTTAGGAAAATGTAATCTGTCTTTCACTATCAAGTAAAGTTGAACAAAAGCTTTAGTTCATGGAATCCTAATGTCAGTAAAGCCATGTGAGGGGCAGGCTGACAGAATTTGCTCTAAGGTGTTTTCCTGTTGCGTGGGTGTGACTTTAAGCCCTGGTGTGCTTGTAACTCCATGAGATTTTTTTGTTGCTGTGAATTACTAAATGTATAAGGATGCTTGAACAGCATCTGTATGTGGGAGTGAAAATGAGCTATTAAAAACACTGAAAATATGAATGTCTGAAATTAGAATTAGTCACACTCTTTTTGGTTAGATTTGCAAGTCTCCCACTCAGAACTGTTAAATACTTTTAATTCTTTAGTCATCCTTTAAATTATGTCTGTTTTGATGTAATTTTTCTAAGCCTTCAATATTCATTAATAATTTTGTTAGGGATTAACATATTTTAGGTATTGGAGTGTTTGAATTGATTTAATACTTGTTTCCTTTACAGCTGTTGGTTCAAGTGACTGGCAGCTCTGCAGGTTTGTTGGTTTTGGCTTCTCAGCTCAGCAGTTTGTGATGGGAAGATGATGTGTAATCAGCAATCTGAAGAAGAGATTCACTTTTAGTGTCCTCATTTGGGCGACCAGAAATCCCAGTAACTTTATAAATGTAGGCTCACATATCTTAGGGTGGTATTTGCCTTATTTAAATTTAAAGGGACTAACACCATGCAAGGATTTCAGAAGCTTATTCTAGGAAACTCAAGGAAGCCTGGTATGTTAATACAGGCATATTCTGAGGTTTTTAGCTGGTTTTTTCTTTATGCCTTATTAGAGTCTGAGTGGAAAAAGCTGGAAACCCCAATACTCACTCCTTTACAGCAGATCCAATGCAATGGGATTCTGCAGAGAAGTGCCATGGTAACTGAAGTCACTGAGGCAGTTGGTGTCAATCTGTTTATTGGAGAGTGCTATATTTAGGCTTTGGTTTACCCCAGTATGAACAGTAAATGGAAAGTTTGTCTGGTGGCCTCATTTCCTCCCTTTAGAACCCAGAAATGTGAGGTGACACAGAACACAGGATTGCACTGCCTTTGCTACTCTACACCTGGAGAATTGGTCCCTGGAAACCAGGGCTGTCCTTTAGAGCACTTCCCCCCTCTTGCCAGATCCTGTGGCATCCCTGCAGCAGCTGCACTGTCTGTGCTATCCAGTTAATGATACCCTGCCTGTCTGCAGGGAGTTTAGCACCTGGCACAAGTAGAGGACATTTGCTTTGTAACCTTCCAGCTGGGAAAATACCAGGAAGGTCTTTTCCATGGGAAACTCTGTGACTGGAATATGTAAGAAAAGTGGAAGTGGAGTGTAGTAGGAAGATGTCTCAGAAATGGTAAACAGAGACATCATGCAGGCTGTGAAGTCTGGGCAGGGCAATAGCTCCTGTTAGCAGTGATTTCCACAAGAACTGGTGGGCTTCTCTTTCTACCTCTACTGGAACTTTCTGAAAGCCAGAATAGGAAGTGAAGTCTCATTACCAAAGTTTCATTTTTCATCCTATAAGGCAGCTCTGTGTACACTGATGTATGACCATAAATTAAAATGCAGTCCTTGCTCAAACGTGCAGAGGGGCATTGCAAGGCAATACTTGTTACTTCACTCATTTAAAATTCAGCCACTACTGGTCAGACTTCATTGTTAAGACAAGATAGTGCTGCTTTCAGAAGGAAATAACCACTCTTGGAGCAAGGTTTAAAACACTTTATGAATTAGATGAGCAAACCAGGGTCCATCAGGACTCTTTTAAACTACTGAGAAATTTGTGAAGTCACTAAACCAGCACAGCTTGGGTAGGAACAGCTCAGGTGTGAGCTCAGCTCAGAAGAGGTGAGCTGCCATTCTCTCCTGCAGGTAGGGAGATGTAAAGAAGCACAGTGAGGAGAACCAGATAAATTGGAAGGAAAGATTAAATCAATAATAGGGGAACAACTTTAACAAAGTGATTATCTAGATAAAAAGCTGGTCTCAAAAGACCCGAGGCTTGACACATGAAAAATTAATGGGAGAAAGCAGTAGCAAATAGTTTTCTAGGAGTGATGTTTTATTGGAGGGAGGATGGATAAGATATTTACCAAGCATTTAATTAGGTTATGTCCAACAGCATTATGAAGTAGGTGAATGTGTGGATTGATTCATCTGGTTAGGGATTTTATAAATAAAGAAGAACAAATTCAGCTGAAACAAAACAGAATGATTAGGTAGGAAAATTTTAAAACCTGTAAAATAATGTTCTGGGTCAGAATATTGGTAACAAATCTCCTTACTAATGCTCATTTTCTACACTGATATTTATACTTTCCAGGCAAAATAAAAAAATACTGAAGTTTGCAGTGCAATACCTTGTCAAAAGAACCCAAAGTCTATTTAATCTCGGAGAAATAGGAAGCTGTATCTACTAGCTGTTTTGTTTTCTTCTATTTGTTTTTTTGGGGGGCAAGTTAACATAAACCAGAGTTGTTTATCTGATGATATCTATGGCCTTGAATTTGTTTCTGTGTTTTACTATATCTCTCTTTACAGGTTCAATTGAACTTTTAGTGTTTTACAGCCTTTTGCCAGTTCTCCAGTCTTCAGAGAACAAGGAAAACTTTGTGATGACGGTTTCACATTGAACTTGCAGACCTTAATAATAAATGTTTTCGGCTGGTATTACCTGACACTACCAGTTAGATCATACCAGCAGTTAGCTGGTTTCTGTGCAGTGGAACTGCAAGATTAAAGCTCACTGAATTTAATGCTGCAAGGAGCTGCTGAGTGTTTGTGCAAGGAGCTGCTGAGTGTTTGTACTACTGCAACCTGTAGTTTTCACTGCAGTGCAAGTGTGTTAATTGTTTTATGTAATGTAAGGAATAAAATGTTTCTCAGATGCAGTGCAGCTGCTGACGAAGTTATAAAAAAGAATAGTTAATGTTCCTCCTTTTGGTGAAACAAAGCAGATCAATCCCTACTGGGATTGATAGGCTATTTTATATAGTGGCACCTGCTACGTCAGCAATTGAGGCTGTGGGAGTGAATTAAGCAATAAACAAGTCTGTGCATGTGACATTTCATTTTTGGATTGCTGTGGAAAGTAATGTAGAATCTGCTCACAAGTGCATTGATTCTGCTTGCTGGCTTGTGCAGTGACCTATTTCATAGCAACGCTGGTATATAAAGTTTCTGGAACTCATCCTGCATAGCACACAAACCAAAGCAGATGCTTTTTTTCTCTTAACTACTCTAGAAGAAAGTAGATCCCTTTAGCTGATATGCAGTAACTGCTGGGTTAAATCTCTATTGTTTTAGATATGTATAGGTAATTGAGCTTGTGTGTAATATCTGAACACACAGAACAAACACATATTCTCCTTTATTCTTGCAATAATCGAAGAAATTTGCAGCCTTGTGTCTATGTCTGCCATCTTCCAGTGTGCTTGACATCTTGAATTTAGTTGCTTGTTATAGATACTTTTTTCCCCTCTATACTGTCCCCCTTATGTGAAGGCTAACATCTGTCCTAGAGACAAAATTCCAGATGGACAAAGTGAAAACGAAGTGGAGAACCGTCTTGAGTCACAAGAGTAAGTTCACTTCAGTAAACAACTGAGCAAGCAACATAAAACCATTTTCTTACACAAGTGCACATGCAGGCATTTTTGGCTGTGCCAAAAACCACTGCTGGGCCTTGGTCCTAATTTGTTGCTGGGATACTGAGTTTTGGAGGTTTGTGGACTTGGCTAATGTGCTGTTAATACAGGATCAACAGGCTTCAGGGGGCTGCAGTGCTCCAGGATCCTGCCTCTGCTTTCATCAGGACCTCTCATTCCCAGCTGTGTCTATGCTGGGTCATTGCTCTGTTTCCGAGTTTGAGAGAGATCCCTGTTTTCTATGGTACCGAGCAAAGGGTGCAGAGTTTTTGTGCTTTGAAATGCTGCTGGTGAAAGAAATGCTCCAGATGAAAGCTTTTAATATCTCCCAAGATACAAAGCTCCTGTTCATGCTATTGAAAAATCTTCTGTTAACAGCAGCTGTTAGTAACAGGCATCACTTCTCTACAGTACCTCAAAGCACATTAGCAAGTAATTAGAAAAATTGTTGCAGGATTCAGGATAAAAAAAGGCTACTGGTACAGTAGTTGGAGATGTGTCACAATAGGAAATCTCTTTGTCCACCTGCTCAAGTGTGACAAGAAAATATATTTTAAATAATATGTACTGTGGCAGCACTGGATGTCAAAGTGTTTCAAAACACATTAATGGTCTCTTGGATGTGACATGTTTAGCAGGAATGAATAATAAAAAAACCTTGGATTTAACGATTTTTAGACATCACATAAGGTGGCTGAATCAAGCAAGAAAACTCCTTAGAAGATAAGAAGGTAAGTTTTCTTTCACTTTTGAATGAGCTTTTCCCTTTGTTCTCCAGTTCTACCTTTTGTTATCCATTATTGCTGCCTTTCTGAACATGTGAGGAGCAGTGAAATCTATCAGGAATATCAGGAGGCACAATGCAGCTATCACCAGCCACCACATCCATCACTGTTTGTCTTCATGTTGTGACTGAACAAAACTTGTTCTCTCTCTCTCCAGTACTGCTAAAAATTTTAACACTATTTTACCTTGTAGCTAACTGAGCAGCGTCCCATATCTCATTTAATAAGGTAACCATTCTGTCCAATTAAACTGCAATACTATTTTGCACTATGTGAAAAATCCTTATGAATATTCTTTGGTGTTTATAACATTGGTCATGGGTTGATTTGATACTAGAGGAAAGGTAGTCTGTCATGCTCAGCTGTGGCAGAAGCCACATCTGTATCTGTTAAAATGTAAATTGTATTGCTACAAAAGCATTTGGTTTCAGGAGGCTCACATGCAGAAATGCAGAGTTGTAGCTGCAGCAGACAACATACAGTAACTTCTTGTGACCCACGGCCCTTGTAGAAGGGGATATCTGGCAGTGAAATATTTAACATGTTTCAGCAGCAGTGAGTCAGAATATTCAGACAAAATACAATCAGAGAACTAATCATGTTAATCTAATCTGTTCTTACACCTCAGCTCCCTGTGCGTGCTGGTACCCCAGTAGCTTCTATTGCTGCCTATCTTGGGCAGAGAGAACATATCCACTTGGAAGAAAGTCTGCTGTAATTCCTTCCTCATTTTAGTGTCTTTACCTTGCCTTGGACATGATTGCCATCTCTCTTCACCAGCTGGATCAGTGGAGTGTATCCTTTGGTGCTCTTGCTTGGTTTATGCTTCCCTAGCAGAGTGCTTTTGTGGACAGTAACAGCTGGATGTGGGCTGGAGTTTTAAACCTTCCTTGCACATCCTTTGCAGCTCCCTGCAAGGTTACCTGTGTGGCTGAATTCACACTGACCTGGCAGATGGCAATATCTGTCACATACTCAATTACAGAAATAGGTTTTGGGGAAAATGATAGGATGCTGGTGTCAATTTCCAGATTAAATCTTGAAGGAAGCACTCCAGGGGCAGATACACAACGCTTACTGCATTGGAAAAAAAAACCCAAAACTCTCTCAAACTCTCTATTTTTAAAGTTATTTATCTAAGTCTATATATTGCTAGGCAATAGTTCTGGGAAGTAAAAATAACTTTGGTATATTAGATTGAAGGGCAGCATTCCTGTAAGTAAATTTTTGCTGGAGCTAGTGTTTGTGGCTTTGGGTTGGGCAAGAAGCACCAGTGAAGGAGATCCCCTCCTCAGTAGTCAGGGTCATGAGGGCAGCTGTAAAACTACAACATGTAGGAGAATGATGTCCTGGGAGCTCAGAGGAAGGCTCATGAAGGATTTAAGGGGAAATTTCAAGGCATCCCATTCTAGTTAATGACAGCCAGCATGCCCACCCTGCCCCGTGTACAGCCTGCCTGCCCTGCGTGGGTGGATCTGTGAAGTGCATCTCATTCCCTGTGGAGTCAGTGTTGGAGGAGGGAATCACTGCTGGAGATGGGCCAAGGTCTGGCTCCAAGTGTTTATGCATCTTCTCAGCTTTCATTGTTTCTCTGGTGATTGCTTCCGTATATACAAAATCTGACAAATAATTGTAGTTTGAAGGGCGTGCTTAATGGAGGGCCATAAAAGTGATTCACAGGCAACTGTAAACTGAACTATTACACTAAAGGATAAAAAGCTTCCTTAATGAGCTGTACAAGACAGTTATCGATGTATTTATGAAAACATTTCCAAGTACATGTTACCAGGGGAATTAAAAGATAAATATTTAAAGATTGGCTGACAGTTTTCACATGTAGCAAAACTCCAGTTCCTCTATTAGGCAGTAAATTTATAAAAAGTATATATTTACATGATTTGTAACAAAAAAGAAACAAAACTTGCATTAAACCCTGATGTTTTTCCCTGTAATTGTGTTTTTCTATTCAGATGAAGAGATGAAGCATGAAGAAAATGGGCAGATGAGATTCAGAATATTAATAAGGTAAACCAACATTTTTTTCCATCCAAATAATTTATTAGCATCATGCCACAGAACTGTATTTAAGAGGATAAAACCTAACAACAGTTCAGAGTTTGATTAAGTTTCTTTTCATCCTATCATTGCTGTACACAATTAGGTTATTCAAGTGTGATCCTTAAATGTTCACAATATGATTCATAGCCTTGTTGTTCACACCCCAGAGAGAGAAAAATTGGTCTGTGGGTATGAATCTGATTAATATATGGATCAATGCATGCCCTTTTAATGTTTATTATACACATGCACTTTTAGTTTGGATAAATGATTATCTCATTGTGTTACTTGCTCTTTTTAGATGTGCTGTGTTATGGTTGAGCAAAACTTCAGAAGCCTTTTAAGCTTTCAGGGCTGACACTTGATTTGGCACTACCTTGTCAGTTGAGATTACTTTTATTCTTGAATGGATTAATAATCGATAGGAGTTAAAAAATATGATTTTCCTTAGGATTATAGCTGCTGTGTTGTGCAGCTCTGACATAAAGAATGAAGATCAGACTCATGCTTTCAAGACAGCTTTAAAGTTTTTTTAGATGTATCTATTTCTTAGGTTTATTACACCGCAAGGTTTATAGATGGAGGCCATCCCAGTGGCTGTGACTCCTTGAGAAGAAGGGGTGAATGAGGAAAACAGGTGACAAGGTGGCCAGAAAAATGCAAAACATTGTCACCAGCCTTGATCCCACTCAGGGGAAAGCTAGTGGCAGTGCTTAGCTGTTGTAGTAGGAGTTTCAGTCATGGGGGTCCCTTCAACAGTATCAAGAAGGTTGTGGAGAAGCTGAATTTAGCCCCAGGTGATGATGCTCACCACATTATCACTTATAAACACTGAGTAGATAATTTGGCTTGATTAACTTCACAGATGTCAAGGAATCATTTAATAGCCTCCACTAGGACTTGTGAATCTTTCAAAGTGTAGTGCATGTAATAGATTTTAAACTTTTTCTAACTTTCTGATGGGACACTATGGTTTCTTATTTTCTTTTTTTCCCTTGACATTATTTGATTGCCTTAAATTTTGCTTTTGAGAGTGACTCTTCTATTCCACTTGCTCTATTAGGATGCAGTTGTTCTCTAGTCCATGAGAGTCACTGGCCTTCGAATGAAAGGTGATTTGTGTATTGGGGATTCTGCTGAAAACTAGTGATGATTGGTTTGTTTCTACATGAGAATGCAAGGGAAAGAGAGTAGAATTAGAATTCTAAACAATTAATGATAGTGGTGGAAGCACAGAGACATGCTCAAGCCTTGGGAAGATTTTCAGTCTGGCTCTGCACACCATGTGTCTGACTCTTTGGATGGAACAGCCTATGTTAATTATGTCTTTAATCTCTCTTGCACCAAATTGCCAGTGGTTGAGAGAAAGAAACCCATTGATCAAAGGCAGAGTTTTCAAGCATAATAATAATAATTTGTAAACCCAGTACTTCTACAACAACTGTTGTATCATCTCCATTGCAAGCAGGTTGTTGTGCATTTCAGAGCATGAGTAAAGCTTCATTTCAGTGGCTATTGTGAAAACACTTATGGATTTGATTTCTTGGTAAATAATACATAATTACAATAAAAACTTGAAGATTTTGATTTAAGTACAGTTTATGGATTATGCACTTCAACCTGGGCAGTCTTCCCTCATGCCCCTGTTTTTATGACACATCTGCTCTGCACTAGGAAACGCCTGCTGCAGCTCTTTGCTCAGCTGAGGTGCCTATTGAGATCAGCTGGTGGAGGTGCCTTTGCTTCCATCTGGAGAACTGAGTCATCTTATATGCAGGGAGGCTCATGGCAACAAGTCTGCAGGTAAGAAGGGAAGAATTCCTGAGTTATTCCCTGAGGTTGCCAAACTGTACATCCCTGCTACTCCCTGCTTTGCCTGGTGCCTTTGCACATTGTTACTGTCAGGGCACAGAGGACCCTCTGCTTCACATACCTGGATAATATTGGACCCTCTTCTGTATTGTTTTCAGAAAATACAGTGTGTGCATTTTTTTAGCAGTTTCAGGCACATCTTAACTCAAAATTTGCCCTGTGGAGAGGAGTTTGTTATCCTGCAGCTACTCAAAATGTCATGGACAACTGTTTTTGCCCCACCAAGGTAATCCTTGTTTCCTTCCTGCAGGCTGGAGCAATGTGCTGCTCACAGGGGCAGAGCTATACAATGCTGAAACTCCAGTTTCTCAAACCTGCACAGTGTTCCTTTCCCTGAGCAGCCCTCAGCCTTAGCTGAGGATACAACACCCCTGAGATACACTCAGGTTTCTGTGGTGCCTCAGTTACCCAAGGCAGCTGCTCTGTTACTGGGAGTGCACAGACAGGCAGATTCTGTCCTCCTCTGGCACAGCAGTTACCCTGGCAACTATGGCATGGCATGAGATTTTCTTGCTAGGCATGAACACAGGAGCTAAATCTGACATGTGCTACGTCACACCCAGTGAATCCCTATGATGGAAGCACGTGGTGGCAGGAGAACTGACACTTTTGCAGTGTGATGGGGTGAGGTCATGCCAACAGTGCTGTGCTCAGAGTTTAGGTTCATTAGTGTGTTGCCTAAAACTGGTCTGTGTAGTATTAAATGCAAAACCAGCATTTCTCCTGGAGGAGTTCAATGAGGGTGAACATAAGTTAAACATTCTTGCCTACACCCCTTTAGTCAAAGATGCCTTATTGAACTTTATTAGTAGAATAATAAGGTTTTACAGTTCCTGGAGAATCCTCTTAAAACTTTGATGGTGGGGGTTGGATTTGCTCAAGCTGCTGACCTTTTTTAAGACCTCACATAAACAGAAGAGCATGTGCACATTGTGAGTTTTCAAAACACCCTGAATAGTGTGCAGTAATATCTTGCACATTTTTCCCCTCCTTCTCCTCTCCAGTCTGGAGCAGCTGTAACTCCCAGGAGCATGAATGGTGGTTTGAGGTGAGGCAGGACTTGATTAGTTCTGACAGATGGCACAACCACAGCTCTCGGGACCTGACCTCCTCTGAAGTGCTTTGTTGGGTGTGCCTGCTCCTTGCCACTGCCTCTCATCCTTCATGGCATAACAAATCCCCCTTCCTGAGGGTCTCAGGATTCACAGTTCTGTTGTTTGAGTGCTGATTTTGCAGAACATCAGTAGGGCTTGTTGACAGAGGTGATCAGTGAGACCTGAGTAGGAGAATCATTAAAAAGATCAATTCTGCAATAATCTGAAGGGCTTTTTTCTGATGTAGATATTTTTTTAGCAGTAGAAAGCTCAAAGAATGAATATTTACTGGTATCAGTTTTGCTAAGTCATTCCTCAAGTGCAAGGGTTTGGATGCAGGTGTTCCCTTGAGTTCCACGATCCTTAAAGCTATTAATGATTGTAAATACCTCATACAGATTTCAGAGAACCATGGACATGGCAAAGCTTTTTCTTTCTTTATATCTTTTATCCTTTTAATATTCTAATCATCTTCTTTGCCTTCCTAGCACCTGAATTAATGTCATCCTAATTATTCTGTGTGGATTTCTACCACATTTGACATTTGTTATCAGTATTGGTAGTTCCATTGTTTTCAGCAGATGGAGAGCTCACCCAGAAAAGGCTGCAGGGAGAAGTCAGTGTCTAACAGAGCCAGATCCACACTGGGGTTTATACCAGTTAGATCAGGAAAGATGGGCAACAATGGAGTTTTACCAAAAAATTTGGAAGGTTGAGGCTAAAATCAGAGATGCTCAAAGTAGAAAAATCTCTACATCTTCCATGGGAAGGTAGAGCTAGGAAAGGGATTCTTGGCTGGCTTTCTTTGCTGAAGATCTCAAAGGGGTGGAGTTACCTGTATAAGGAATGCTGATGTTGGGTGGTTCTTAGTTGGTTGGGTTTTTTAACAGAAGTTTGAAAAAGGTTCCCCAAAGAACAAGAAGACTCAAAAGGTATTTATTTTGCTTTGTAGTTATTTTTAAATTAATGTATTTGTCTTCAAGGGGAATCTAATTCAGGAAAAGATAACCCAAGTGATTTTGCATTTTTCATTTAATGAGCACATTTTCTCATGTGCTTTTAAAGTGTTGTTGGCTTTGTTCTCCTTAGCAATCACATTTAGAAGCAACAGCAAGGTGTGGTCACCTGGTAATGTGAAGTTTTCATATTGTCTTTCTTGTCCTGGCACAAGCTGCTCTACCCCAGCTTGGTTAATCCCTGATGAAGAAGTCTCATGCTGCTGCTAGAATGGGAGGAAGAAGTTGTTGGGTTGGGTGGATGTTTCTGAAGCCTGTGACATCACTGGCTACCTAATATGCTGATTTCATAACAAAACACTGAGGATCAGGCCAGAAAGTACCTTTTGCATTGCTGCCTGTGATTCTTCTGCTTTCTTCAAGGAAGCACTGTGAGACAAGTCTATGGACTAATGAGAGGCAGTGAGGGAAAGCTTCTTGTTGTGTAAATTCATTGTTACTAAACAAGGGAAACATGTCAGATGCTTTGCAGAGCATCCCTGGATGTGGGCCGTGTTGCTCAAATGCAGTACATGATCAGGGCTGTAGCTTCCTGCTGTAATGAGCAGACTGAAAACATCAAAAGGAGGTTTCTGGCTGTGCTGTGCTGTGTGTGCTCACAAGACCTGTCAGTCTGTCATTCCCATTTGATTTAGAATGATGAAAGCAGAAGCAAAATCAGACTCAGTGAAGTGAGATTGGTTTGATGGGATTATAACTCCCAGTGCTCTGGGAAGGAGTGATGATGCCTGTGATACAGTGATACAGCACTGTCAGATCTCACATGACATTGGGCAAGAGCCTCAGCACTGCCTGTAAACATGGGCAAGAGCACTGCAACTGGAGCCTAACTCTGAGCTTGCTGCCTTTGGAGCTGTGCAGTTCTTGGGTTTTTGGTTTGGTCCACCACAGGGTTGATTTTGAACACGTACATTGCTGCTTTCCCAAAGGTTAGGATATCTCCTGCTCTGTTTTAGCACTGTATGGCTTTTCTCATAGGTTCAGCTCAATCTTTGGATAAGCAGGTTGTTTCCTATGTCTACTTCTATGTTTTGTAGAGTTGGAGACTCTCCAGCCTCACAATTGTTATTATTATTAATGAAACAATTATGGAAGAGAGAAACAATCACATTTTCCTATCTTCCCACACCAGAGTATGACAAGATAACAGTAATTTACTCTGTTCTGCCCAGGTCTGTGAGCAACTGCACAAAGTTGCTAGCATGAACATATTAAAATGGAGTATATTATCTTTTTAAAACCTAGTCCTTTTTTCTTAGTAAAGCACAAACTGCATCCCAGAAACCTCATTCAGTTTTCCAGCTGTGGCACAAACCTTTGTGCCACAAGGTTTTTTTTCCAGCTATACTGGTTTATTAGATATGTTCCCTCCTCTGAAAACTCCTCTTATTCCTAAAATGCCAGGCTAGAAGTGCTCCTGCTCCATCACTTTGCACACAGGCACCTGAGTCTGTGTTTGTGCTGTCATACTGGAGAGAGCAATATCCTCTGTTGTGAATCTGTGAAAGTGCTGCAAATGCGTTGTGGTGGATAACATCCACTCAGTTATACAGAGCATCTTCCACAATTCCTACAGAGAGAACAACAGAACTGACAAACAGAAATACAGTCACAAAATAGCACAAGGCATTTGCTCAGTAGAGTGGGATTGTAGTCCTGTGCACTGAAGAACAATGACAAACAACATGCATGCTGCTGTATTAATAGGTTTTATTTCACTACAACTCTTACATCACATTTTTCAGCTTGTCATCCTTTTTCTGTACTAATTCCTGCTGTAAGGTTTTGTTCCCATTTCCCCATGCTCTGTCCTTTCTAATAAATTTCCCAGGAAATGAAACAGGATAGAAATGCTGGGGTGGTACTAACAAGACAACAGAGACTCTTTCAGTGAGGAGAAATGATATTGTGGCTCTTGTCTTATTAGATGTCTAGATGTTGAAATCCTAGCAACCACCCTGTGTGTAAAATTTGAAGCTCTTGCATGAAATTTGTTAAGGTGTTTTCTGGTTTTTTTAGCCTGAATTTGTGTGTTTGTAGGTTATATGCTTCTGTGATCTTTATTTTTAACATATAGTTCATACCTTTCCAGCACTTGAAAGCTAACAACCAGATTTAGCTCTACAGATTGAGTGTGAACCCAACTATGCCAGCACGATCTTTCTTCCTTTAATTTAGCCTCATTTTCCCGTACTTTGAACTATTAATTCTGCTCTCAGTGCCTTTACATGCACAGTGTTAAAAACATGTGACAGTCTGGTTTTCCCTGCAAGGCTGAATGAAGTTAAGTCATTTTAACTTACATCTTTTGATGATCTAAGATTGTTATTAATGATGGGAGACTGAGCGATTCTTTACAATGTAGCCCTTTCCTATATGTCTTGTTTCCTAGACTAAAATCAGAACATGTCAGAAACCTCCCCTACAGGCAGATCTCCAGCAGCACATACACTGTTGGTGCTGCAATGCCTGGCTGCTTTAATTTCTACACACAAACAGAAATCTGGCAAGTGAAACTGCATTTGTTAGATCATCTGATATTCAAATGGAGGATGATTGAAGCAAAACATTGCAGAAATGTAGCTCAGGAAAACTTTTGTTTCTTCCAGAGCAATGATTTTTTTTGTCTTTGCATTAGGCTATAAAACAGCTGGGTTTTAGGACAGCTCTCTTTCTAAATAATGATACAGCTACCAGGAACATTTTTTCATTTTAAAAACTGCAATTATTTACTTATTCTTTATATATATTAGCTATTTTGGTGGCTTTCTTAACCTGTTCTGTATTGTAGGTTTTAGTCATAGTTCAATTCTGTGGAAATAAAAAAGATTTCTCTGCCATAAAAATACAGTATTACCTCAGACAACTGGGTTAATTTTCACTTTGGCACAAGCATAATTCCTGAACAGGCACTTAATAAATTCAAAAATAACTGAGCACGAAGGCTTAATATTTGGTTTTCAAACAGGTGCTTGAATGCTGAAGCATTCAAATAAAGTGTATACAGAACTTTAGTAATAGTGCCTGGGCAATTCAGGTCATTAATGTTTTGTTGGTTTTTTTGCCCCCTTTTTTTTTTTTCACTTTACCATAGTTATAACTGGCAGTGATTTCCATTTCACACTTCTGCTTTAAGAATGACTTTTAAAACAGCAAGTGCCTGTTCCATGGGGACCTTTTTCCTCTGTTTATACTTGTCCTTTAAGTGTATTAAATGGTCTGATGTAAATGACAGCTTTTGGACTTAGCCCCAAATAACCAGCAGAATAAACTATTTTAGTTTTCTTCCTGCAGTTACCATATGAGTTAGACCTCCTTATTTTCTTCACACTAGATTTCTTGGATTTCGCTTTTTGGTGAAGCTGTATTTCTGTGTGTCTATGGAGAAACAGATTGTTTTTCTTCAACTCATCATTGGGTTTTTGTGTAAAAAGGAAAAAATATTTTAAAATAACTTTAATGAATTGTAGCTGAAAGTCTATAAATGACTTGAAAATATGGCATGCTAAGGAGTTACTGTAATTAACTGAGGCCCTGATCCTGCAGGAATTGTGTGGGTACTTGGCTTTATGGAGATACCATTTATATCAATGAAACTTTTCTGTTTTTGTAAATTGAAGCACAACGGACTTTTGGAGACTCCAGATCAACATTTTTTAAGTACTGCACTTAGAAAAGTTAATTCAATACACACACATTAACCTTAGTGGTGAGGATTTTCTACCCCTGTCCCTAATGCTGTAGGGGTGTAGACATATCCTCCCTGTGGGAGTTTGGGATGCTCAGGAGCCGTGGGCCCCAGACCATGGAGTTCAGCCCTCCTCTCAGGAGTGGGGATTCCTGATGGGTGTTTGAACGCTCATGTGCTGTACAGCTCTCCACTCGACAGAGATAACATCAGTGACTTGAAATTCGGCTGCGTCTGCAGCAAAACCGACCGTGCACCCGTAGGGGGATCCCAGCAGCAGCGCTGCTCACCAATGCATGACCCGGCTGCTGCAGGGCTGCTCCCTCAGCCACGGCCGAGGATGGCTCAGAACAGCACCTGTTCCACATTAGTGCCCAGAGGAACTGCTGTTTACATGATGACAGCGTCAATTATCACCTACAGCACTCCTGCGAGGAGTAAAATGGCACTGACAAAGATGCAATTATTTGGTCATTTGCTTCCCGGTCCTCTGATAATGCCAGTGTCCCACTTCTTCTCCAGTGATGCTTTGAAGGCTGTGATGCCTTGTAACTGCAATGTGTTGAAAGGTACAGCTTCCCCCACTGCTTGTAGATGTGTTGGGACTGGGAAATGTGCTGGTTAAAGAAAAGCTCCCGCCACTCTCTGACCTTTACCTTCAAGCACCCTGGTGATTTTGCTGCGTGGGGTAAATAGATCACAGCAGTGTAGTAGCCAAACCAGGCTCTGAGGGAAAGGGTGAACGCACAGGGGAAGGCGTTTTAGCAGCAGTTTTAGTTTTAGTTGACTCACTTTTGCAGTGTTCTATTTCAATATCAGATAAATCCATCACGGGCTGTGGCTGCCAGTTTCAGCACGGCTGCAGGGGGCGGCTGCTCTGTGGCTCTGGGCCAGCCACGGCCCTGCGCCCTCATGGAAGGGGAGGGAGAATTGTTGGAGTCACACCGTGTGGTGTCGGCTGGGGCACGCCCAGGGGCTCTGTGCCCTCCAGGGAGCAGTGGAGGCCAGAGAGGACAATCCCCAGTTCGGTCCCTGGGTGTCTGGGACAGCTGCAGTGCCAGGAGCTGGGGACGGAAGAGTAAAGGGACAGACATCCTGTGCCACTGCGTCTTCGGGCTGGGGCTGTGCCCATCCCAGTTGCTCGTTCCTCTCAAGCTGACCTTTCCATCAGCCCCGCTCCTCAGTGTCCCTCTCAATTTCCACAGCGGCTGCTAATTGGAGCCACTTAATCACCTCCTGGAGCAGCGGGCACAGCCAGCTCTGCCTGCTGCTGCTTGAGCTGCCCGGCCACACCTTCCCTCCAGGAAGACAGAAATCTGGCACAGCTTTATGACTTAATTTGTTTTAGGGAGACAAAAAGAAAGAAAAAATAAATAGCTGACAGCTTTATTTCTTGATTAGTTTCCTATTTAGAACATGTACTAATGATGTATTTAACAGAAAATCTGGAGCAGGACTGAGTTCATTGATTAGTTGTTTCCTTATCACTGGTGAAGATTTTTTTTTTCCCAAGTGCATCCCATCTTGCCTCTAGGGAGAGCTAGTATAACTTTCTGTGATTTTCTGTTTGGAAAACCTCTGTTGTGGAAGCATAGCCTTTCTTCACGAGTCTCTGCCTTTCAGTAGTAGACTTTCAATTTAGGAAAAATGGAAAGAATCTGATGATGAAGCTGAAACATTTTGTTTGATCATTTTCAGAATAGCAGATTTGGGGAATTTATTCCAAGAAAAATGTATTGCCAACACTTACGTTGTTACATGGTCAAAGAGAGTCAAAATCAGAATGAATTCCCCTGAAGAGTTTTTTAATGTCATAAGAAATGTTTTTATTCTTTTGAATTGTAGCAAATTTAAAAGATGTAACACTTGCAGAATCTCCTGGAAAATTGCAGAGGTTTCTTATAGCTCTTACTAGTAACAGGGACGAATGTTACAAAGATGGTTCTTTTTTCACGCAATTAAAATACTAGCTTGAGCTTCTTTTTTTTGACCTCTTGGTATCCCTTTGCAGCAAAGGCTAGTGTAAAGCAAACATAAGAGATTAATGGACTAATCTTCACCAGGAATTTTCTCATGGACTTGGCAGGATAAGGTATCTGTCACTGGGCCCTGATCAGCAAAATTGTGCTGCTGGTTGGAAAAGTGAACATTTATGAAATGCTCTTCAGGACATAATTCACTCAACTCCATATATATGAAATTCTCATTCACAAAAAAGCCCATCCCAGTGTCAATTACATTAATTACTTATGCAACAAAATGTTGTTTGTTGATACTGGCATTTATAAACTGCAAAGGAATTTTTTATCCTTCCCAGTGATTAGGGCTGAAAACCTAATTACAACATGTTCTAACATCAAGTGATGCATTCCTGCAGCTCTTGCTCCTTTGAGCACAAGTAATTGGCTGCAGAAGCAATCAGAGTTCTTGTTGTAATAGAAAATAGCAACATGCTCTGAGAGCCTTGGTGAAAGAAACCCTCTTAGTAACCTCAGAGAGGTTTCTGGGGTTGAGGTGATGCAGAACTCGCTTTCACCCATTGTGGTAGAAGAATCTGACACTATTATTTTTGTTTTAAAGCCAAAACTAACAGTGAGACCTGCAACTCTACTCCTGCACATCAGTACACACAGTGAGGCTGTGTTCCCTTTCATCTTGGAGTAACCTAGAACTCAGCTTACTTCATTGTCTGATGAATCTACCCAGACAATTTACATTTAAGAGTGGCAAAACTTGGTCTATGAAGAAGTCAGTGCTCAAGAATGGTTATTGCTGGCATGAGGAGATAAAGCCTTAGTTCCATAACTATGGAATATTTGTTGTTAGTGCTATAGGAGGAGCCCCAATATAGATTACAGGATTACTCTTTTAAAAGAAAGCAGCTCACCTATTTCATTCACATGTTGAAGTGTGTCAGTCAGAGCATAGATGTCTGATGGAGCAGAAATGTCTTGTTAATTAAATTGCACAGGAACACTTCCAGTAGCCTTGTTCTTCAAGCCGCTGCCAGATAATCAGAGGGATGGACTCTTTACACAGTCACTTGAGCCATGGGCTGCTCATCTGCTATGGAAGCACAAAGGAAATATTCTGAATGTGTTAAACATTTATGAGAAATATTACTTAGTTTTATTGGTGCTCTGCAGGATCTTGGAGATGCCTTTTGAAGGATGTGGAGTTTCCTGAAAGGAATTAGGGCAGAGACACTCTGACATTTGTAAGTAAGAGGGAGTAAATAATGTGTTATTTGCGCAGGGGAAACTGATCTGAGTATAACATAATAAGATAATAAGGAGAAATTAAGTAGTAAAAAGATTTTGGTTTAACAGCAAAAACTGCATGCTGAAAATTTGCCTATTAATCTAATTTCACTGCTAGTTCCCTGTGAAACTTTTAGTCTCAGGGGGTCATTTGTCAAATCTTCTGTTAATGTTTCATTAAAAGTAATTTAAACTTGTGGAGAATGTAAGTAAAATTTGCAAGTGCACGTTATCTCCCCTCAGCTTCAGCTGTCCTGACCCTTCAGGCTAACTTTGGCTGCTGTTCATCAAATATTAAGCAGCTCTTAATGGAATTGAATTCACTCCACAGCCCCATGAAAGAAAATCAAGTCTGGGTGGGCCACACAGGCCAAGCAAACAAGAGGAGCTAAAAAAATAAAACACCAGTAAACAAAAAAGAAAGAGAAAATAAAGAAAAGAGATGCTGCCAACCTATTGCATCCTGAGCTGGGATTAAAGGTAACCCTCACTTTTCCCTGGCAGGTGTCACATCCCTCATCCCTTTTGTTTAGAAGGCCACAAGGAGGGTAAAAGTTCAGTACCAGCTTTGGAGTTTTTGATGCTGCTCCTCATGTTTATCAAGAAGAAAATATTAATTAGAGCATATAAAATCCTAAGTATAAGCCTAGTTCTTCAAAATATTTAATAATATTTAATTGGAGAGAGGTTCAGAATGAGAGAGACAATGGGGATGGAGTTGAGAAGACCTGCAGGTGTGTTTGGAGGGCATACCTGGGAGAAGTGTGCAAGTACAGGGCTGTTCCTCTATTGTAGTTGATGTTAATGGACATTTAAAAGGAAAAGAATGTTTCTTAACACAGTATTTCTAAGTACTTGGGCTGGTATTTTCTAAGATTTAGATGTAGGTATAACTTTAATTTTAAAGAACACTGTGCACCAATTTAAACAAAGGTTTTTAATTTTCTGATCAGGTAGGCAAATTGTAATCTCTTCCAAGAAGAAAAGACCCTGTCTAAGGTCACAAGTGGTCTTTGATACTAATTGCATGTAGACTGTAGTTTGTATAGATTTATCCCATTAGAGACAAGCCTTTCCTGGCACACTTGAAAACCATTATACATGTGTTTGGTGGTAATGCATTAGCTTGATAGTAATTAGCCTGATTAACACCAGCTGAACTTAATTTATTACATCTGTGATTAGGGCTGAGCTGTGGTGGTGTGTCTGTTTCTTCACCAGTGTGCCTGGGAAGAGCCCAGTCTGGGTTAGGCTGGTGTTGGGCAGAGCCTGTCGTGCCCACTTAGTGTCCATGAGCAGGAAATCCATTCCAGCAGATCCAGGGAAGGAGCTTGCAGTAGTGCTGTGACAATTTCAATTAAAGGTCTGAGAATGGTAATTATGTTTACATACCAGCAGTCTGATTAAATGTAAACTAATTATGTGACAAGCTTAAACTGTGACCTGAATTACTCTTGCAGCATCACAGTTTAATTTCAGCAGAGTTTTTGGATAATATATTAGCATTATAAAAGCTTTATTTTTTGTAGATGTGAAATATTATGAATATTACTGGACTGATCTGGCCATCCTTTCCTTACTTTTCCCATCCAGCTTCAAGCATAACCTCTAGCTACTATTTATTTCTGCTATTCAAACCCCTACTCATAAAGCAAGAAGTATTCACAGAATAGTTCAGGTTGGAAGGGATCTCTGGAGACCATCCAGTCCAACCCCCTGCCAAGGATGGGCCACTCAGAGCAGGTGACACAGGAACGCAGCAGGTGGGGTTTGGATGTCTCCAAGGAGAGACTCCACAGCCTCCCTGGGCACTGCTCCAGTGCTCTGCCACCCTCAATGTAAATAAGTTACAAAATCATTGTCAAGGAATTCCTCTTTTGAAGCAAATATGAGTTCAGAAGAACTTGCTGTGCTGGCTCTGGAGGTCTCGGGCAGGTGGGATGTGGGCAGTGTCTGTGCTTAGCTCTCTTTGCTGAAGCCTCTCAGTGCCCTGAGGAGGAGGACGAGGGATGATTCCTGTGGACTGTTGTGCAAGTTGGTCAGCTGAAAAAGAGTTTCTGACCATTCTTAAAGCCATATGAAGGCAATAGTTGAAAGTAACTCTCAGGTATTTTAAGAACCAAGTGCACAGCTGGGGACTGTAACCCTGGCTTAATCTGTTTAACAAAATCTACAGCCTGCCCTGAGCTGGAGTTCCAGCAGCAATCTAGAACTAAAGCCTTGCAGTGTGTATGGGTGTGCCATGATCTGACCAATATAAACTGCAATTCGGAACCTCTAAGTCACAGCAAAATGACAGAACTGAAGAACAGTTCAGACAGGAAGGACCTTGGGAGATGCAATGCCTGGTCACCTTCTCTGTGCAAAGCAGGGCTAAGTTCAATGTTAGGTTGCTCAAATTCTGAAAGTCCTGCAAACTGTATCCTCTCAGTACTCTGGTGTAGTTGCAGAGTTTCCACTTGGGGACAAAGTCCACTGGGTTTGAATGGAAAAATCTCTGTATCAAAGTGTTGTCTGGTTCCCAGACCCTTTTGATCCAAATCAGTCTCAGAGCCTGATCCACAAGCCTGAATGTAGCATCCTGTGATCCTTTCAAGGGATTTCAGCATCAAGATCAAAATACATTAAAAACTGAGCTGTTTGTCTAACACTGAGCATCATCCCAGAACTTCAGATTTGCAAATCCTGTGTCTTTTTTAAATACTCATAAAAATGTGAACGAATGTGGCAGCAAAGAAAAAATTAAATTCAACTAGAACTGACCAATTTTATGGTGTTGTAAGAAGACCATATCTTCTCAATTGGAATAAGGGATTACTCTTTTGCTTAAAGGATGACGACACCTCCAGTTCTAAAAATGTAATATTTTAAATTGATCTGTGAATATGTCTTAGATTAAGTCTAAGTTTTTCTGTTCTTAGTCCAAAAGGAGCAGAGCCTTGATTACCTGCAGTGGTTTTGCTTCCGTTCTCCAAAAGCTGCTCCAACTGGTTGCTTGCTTCTATATGCTGCAGATTACAGACAATTCCCACAGCAGAAAAGAATCACAGGAAATGATCTTATTTTCTCTTTTCTTCTTTCTTCAGGAATTTATTTCTGGCTTTATTCATTGCTTATATGGAAGATAAGACTGGCAGAAACATTCTGCAGAGATTAAATATAACCATGTCTCCATTTCTTTTCATAGCTTGTTTCCAATATTGTGAGTGTTTAAACATCAGTTAAAATGCCTCTGTGTCTTTTCAGGGGTTTTATTCATTCTTTAAAATCAGACCTTCTGCATTTGTTATTTGGTCCCTTCATTTTGCATCAGGACTACTGGGATTTTCTGGGCTCTTTGAGCAGCAGTTTATTGTCGGCAGGAGGGGACAGAGAAAAAAGGAATATGTACTTGGTGTTTTAATATTTAAAGGGATAGCTGGGTTTTACAGAAACATTAGTAAATATTTACTTCTAAAGTAAACTGACCTTAATACTCTTGAAACAAGTTCATAGCAATATTGGGAATGTGGATTACAGCAGTGATATTTATAGGGCATAATCCATCAATTATAGGAATTCATGGACTTCAAAGCATTTGGTAGCAAAGTGCTCCATTTCTAGCATTACTGGCAAACAGCTTCTTCTGTTGCATGGGAGAATGTATGTTTGTTTTTATCCTTCACTGCTTTTTCTGAGGGATAATTTAACGCTGCTGGAGATAATTGAGCTTCAGGAATAGCATATGTAGAATTTTGGTCATGCGGTGCATCTTGTGGTTTCTGCTGTGTTAAAGAACTGGCACACACATATACTCTTTCCAGCCTGAGCTAATTTGATGCTCACACCAAGGCCTTGCAAACCTTATATTTAACCTTGCAAAACCAAAACCTGTTTTGTTTTATTTTCCCCCCCGTAGCTGTGCAGCAATCAGCCCAGGGAGCCTCTCAAGGCGTCTCTGCTGGCCATTTGTAGAAAAATTGAGGTGCAGAAGTAGCCTCTCTTTTCCAGTAAGTACTGATGCCTTTGTCACCAGGCCTTTCAGACTTCTGCAAATCACAAATAACGTCTTTGTAAGATCCTAGAGATCAATGAAAATTGCTACATTTTTTCTTGGACATCTCTTCACTGTTCAGGAAAATAACTACTAGGTGCTCCAATGTTTCAGATGGAGATGAAAAAGTGCTATTTCATTTTTAAAATCCAGAACTGCTCTGGTTTTCTCTGCATCTTAATTAAGTTTGCTGCATATATTTTTTTCTGATACAATTTTTTTTTTGTCCTTATGGTTCAGACTTCAGCTCTAGAAATATAACAGTCATGCTGGCTTTTAATGTCTCCAGGATTAGAAGTAATCTCTACCATACAGCTTTGATTTCTGAATATTTGATTGATTTGATTAAACAGGTGTTTAACTAGGTACAGTTCATGGGGATTTGGACAAACTTCAACTTTTCCAAGTAGTAAGAATTTTTTAACCTTTTAAATTCTTTTCATGTTTGTTTTAAAAGCTGAGAAGATGAATCTAAGCAGCAGTATTCTCTTCATCAATTTTTGTAACTCTACACTGAAAAAAAAATAGACTATTTTTTTTAAAAGCGATAGACTAGATTTTAGTCATCAGGTCTTGGGGAAACTTTTCCATTCCACTCAGTATCAGTGTGATAAATATGTGCATATCACACAACAGATTTAGGCCTTGTCAATCTTTAATGAATCAGAACTTTGCTTCATGTTGCCAAATATTATGGTCTCCTTTTCACTCATGCTTATTAGAAGATTGCTTTGGTGTGTAATCAGTACTGACAATCTTAGAAGCAGTCTTTTTAATTATTTATTGCTTTGGTATCCCTCCTTTTATTAGACTTCAACCTGACTGAAAGGATTGGAGACTTATTTGAGGGGAAATAAATATTCATTTTTTAGGAAAAAATAGCAAAAAAAAAAGGAAAAAAGAATTAATTCTTGCTGACATTGGAGGGATCAGCAAACCACATTGCTTCACTGACTTACTGATTTGGCCTTGTCAGTTCAAACCCAGTTTTCTTTCATCCTTTCATTGCTTTTGTGCTACTTTCTTCTACTTCATCTCAATGAAGAGTCACACTTTTCACTGCTGGTAGGGCTTGGGGAATGCTCTTGTGCCTGTCCCTGTTTTGGCCATGGAGCAGTTGAAGTCACAAGCAGGGAGGTTTATTGTAGCAGTGATATTTTCATTAGGAACGAGACTAAAAATGCGCTGGTGCTGGCATTTCCTCCTTTGGCTCAAGCTCTCAGGTTTGGTACCATAGCTGATACCCTGATGTTGTGAGGAAGCACCTGAGCCCTCCCTGAGTGCTGCCAGAGGGTGCCTCGTGCTGCTGCACAGCCCTGTGTCCATCCAGGCTGAGTCCTGAGGAACAGCCCATGGGCTGCTCCAGGAAAATGTGTGTAATATGACTTAAATTGTCCAACTGGTACTGCTTCCATCTCTGGCTGAGGCAGGTGGCTGCTGCCTGCTCTTTTGCCCTTGCACTGCTCTTCCCTGTGGGACTCACTCTGACCCACTGGAGCAGGAATCAGAATCTCTTCTTTAAGTATTATGTTGCTTTCAGATTTCTCTGAACCATGCTGAGGCAAGTTTAACACACTAACTCTTAACACAAGGCTTTAAATTATTTTTCCACTTAGACAGTTTAGCCTGGGAGACAGCAGCTTGTTCCATAGTTCCCAGACCCATTAAGAGACCTTCTTTTATCTGACTTCAAGTGAAAGCAGTTTTCATTTAGCTCAATATGTTTGAAATGGTGTGACAGCATATGCAAGGCTAAGCTTTGAAAAGTCACAGAGCTGGATGTCGTCAACCTAGAAATGACAAATCACATCAAGCTGATTAACAGCATCACCTGGAGGAAGGGGACTGACGTGGCACTGCACTAGATGTGATCAAGAACCCTAAGGGATCCTATAAATGATGTCTGTGGAGGGCTGGAGACAGGTCTCTGATGCAGACAGGCATTGGTGTGTTAAAGCAAGGCTTTGGTGCAGTCAAAGCAGTGCCAGTCTGGCCTGTGGAACCTTGCAAAGGGCACATGAGGATATTAGACCCTACAATCAACTATTAACTGCAGCCCTCTGATAACCACTGTAAAACGCCACCAGATTGACTACATTAATAAATCATTAAAAAGCTCTGATGAGCTGTTTGTGTGCTCCAACAGCACTGATATCTCACATGATTTCCCAGTAGAGATGACTCGTCACTACAGAACACTCTGAATAAGCCTCTGTTCTATCTTTAGTAGCCAAAACACAGAGCAAGGATTTAATGACCTGCTCTAATAATGAGGATGGTATAAATATGTATTTAAATATGTTTATTAGATCCTCTTAGGCTGCTTTTGCATCTTTCTAACGTTTAGTTTCAGGGGAGTGTATTTTCTGAGAACAATGTAATCGCAACAGCAAACACTAAGGAATTGCTGGGAATACTGACAGGGTTGGTGTAAAGCATGTCACCTTGAGATCTGGACTGAGAATCTTCTTACAAAGCAGCCTGAGATGATTTGAAATGGCCATAATGAGAAAATAAATTAAAAAGGAGGGGGAAAAGAAAGGAAAAAAGAAATATTAAAAAAGAAAAACGACAAATGAATCAAATATTTCCTCTCACTGCTCATTTGGTTCTGACAGATGAAATTACCTGTGTTATCATCTCCAATACTTGCATGACTGGCCAGGTAATATATTGAGGAAATAGCAAATGTGGGAGAATTAGTGAGAAGTGGTTGAAGAGTCATCTCAGCAACTAAACGAGGAAGAATTATGCTGGAGATATTCAGCACTTTCAGACAGAGGGATGTGTATGTTTAATGAATTTGTTGCTCTGATATTATTTACAGCTGAGTGCTACCAAATGTTTACGTTTATTTGAAATTCTTTCTGCATCCAAGAAAGGGTGCAGATCTAACATTTTTATGAGCTCTCTCTGGGGCTGACCAATACAACAGAGCAGACAAGGAATAATTATTGTAGACATACTCCAAACAGTGCACTGAGCAGGTTTTTACTATGAGATACCTAAAAATAGCATCCCAGAACTTGCCTTGAAGAGCTCTTGTCTATGCTGAAGAAGAATGGATATGCCACTTAGAGCCTATTATTTAATGAGAAAGGCAATGTTGACACAAACTAAATTGCTTTAAAGCAAGGTCAGTCATTTTTCATAAAGAGCAAGCCTCATGTTTCTACCAGTCAACAGTTCCCACTGGTGACCTGATTAGGCTGACATAGATACAGGGATGGAAGAAATTATTCCACTATATTTAAACACAGATATGCTTCTGGTTTTCAGTTTAGCTGAGCTGAACAAATATTAGCTTGGAATGATCTGAAACTGAAACATTTCAATAAATGGAATTTTTTTTGTGGGTTGAATGAAGAACTATATCCAACCACGAGTAAATTGAAATTTCAACTGCTCTTAATAAAAGCAAGAGGCTGTAGTCATAAAATGGAAAATGCTGAAGTCAAGCTCTAATTTGGAAGGCTGTTCAGCTTGAAACTATTTTTCTTTTATTTATTATGAATAAACCTTTCCTAAGGAAAAATCCTTTATTCCTACATTTCAAAAATAAGTGCATGTATTTTGGGTGGAAAAGCAGAGTCTATGTTGCTCATTCAGTTCTCTCCAGTTCTTGGTGGAGATGACAGAGAACCCTTTCTGAACAAGTTTCATTTTGTAGCAGAATGTCTCTTCACATAACAAGTCACCTGCTCCCTCGTTATTTAATCTTTCAGAATTTGTCAAGACTGGAGTCTTGAAGTTGAGAAATAAATTATAAAGTTGAGTGAAGGTGATGGTAACCACTGCTCCTTTCTCATCCTCACTGCTTGTGGGGCTGTTCCTTGTTTTTTTCCTCACCCTCACTGTCAGGCACCACTTTTCCCTTTCTTAAGTGCAATATTGGAGAGACAATGTGGAGGGGAAAAGTGGTTGATCCATGAGAAGGTATTTCCAATAGTTGCCTGAAAGAACAGAAACAGAATCATGAGGGGAGAGTGAAGCAGAGCCTTGCTTTACATTGGCAGTGTCAATGGGAGAGCCTGTTCTGAGTCAGAGCTGAGCAAAGAGAGCAAAAAGCTCTCTTGGAGACTGAAGAGGAGAACTGTGACAGGAGAGACCCAGTCTGCTACAGAAGTGAGGAGATGCAGGAAGGAGGATGTGAGCACTGAGGAAATGTTCGGAATTAGAATTGTCTTGTCTCTTAGGCTCCCCTGTTGAGCTCCTCAGGTGCCCTGGGCCGTGGCCAGGGGTGCACAGCACAGACAGCATTGGGAAGGAATGAGAATTGTGTGCAGCCAGAAAAAAACCGAGTGAATACTTGCTGGGTTTGGGTGGGTCAGTCGTGTCCCCCTCACAGCCTGCTCAGGTGTCTCTTCTCTGTGGCATCATTATTTCTCACGGACCTCGGCCTTGTACTGTTTTCATTTGTTTCCTTTTGGTTTTGCAGACTATCAGTTTATGAAGGAAATCTGGCAAATGCAATCCAGTGCAGACTGACCTGTGCTCTTTCATCAGGTCAGAGAGATGGTGCCAATTCCACCTCCTGTGTGTGCCAGAGCTGAAGTTCTGTGACATCACTTCATCTGCCCCTGTTACAAAATTACAGCTGCAGATTTTTCCAGCAGAAGTCAGGCTATCTGGGATAATGGACAAAGCATTCACAGTAATTGCCTTTTCTCACTATCCATGGGGTCACAAGAAATCACAGTGCAGCTTTTTAAAAGGGTTTGGACCCTGACATCATCACTTTGGGTCTACATCACTGAAAGATTTTCCTGAAGTAGCAAGAAATATTTCCAGTCTGATGAAGTAGAAGAAATTGGGAAACTAGTCATGGTAAGAAAAATTAATTCCTGCACTTACACTGTTGTTGCCTTAAATGCTTTACATGTATTATATTATTTTTCTATTGCTGGGTGCATTGAATATCAACTCTTCTACATTTTTTGGCAAGTCTCTTAATCTGTGGCAAACAATAACTTTTCCATTTTCTCCTTATCTGTAACAGTTATGATTGGAGGGTCCTCTGCTGTGAGGAAGTAAGAGAGAATTTAATGTTTTCCATATTCTAATTAATAGCTTGATGAAATATCCCAGAAAAGAAATAGTTGCTGTAATTGGTCTAGAACTAATGAAAGAGGAGCTCTGATGAAACATATTGATATTTACCATAGTCTGCCTACAGAAGCAATTTTTTTTTCCTTTAAATTCAGATTACTCTGTGATAGTAAATACTAAATGCTCACCATTTAGAGAGAGGGGGCTTTGTCACAGAGCAGTGGCATTGTGGCATTTGTAGAGGCTTTTCCATCACTAAAGGATAATGGCTTTAATGATGGTGTGAACAGATTGCTAAGTGCTGTGGTGAGCTTTCTGTGCTGGAGGGAGGAGGTTGGAGTCTGGCAATGTCAGCAGGTACCTGGCAAGAAAACTCAGTTGGTTTCTATACCAAATGTCACGACATTTTTGTTTTGTCTTTGTTTTTCTTGTGGGCTCTTGTTCTGAGCAGCAGTTTTATTGCAAAGTGCTGTAATATCACAATGGAGCTGTTCATTGTGACCTGAAAGACTCTATGCCCACTCAGGGCTTCAGCACAGGCTGGTGTCAGAGCTTTCACACAGCTAAAGTGCACACCACAGCCTCCCAGCTGCTTTATTCTCTGTCTCCTGCTGGATGTGGTGTATGTGTGCGTGGCAAAGTGGGCACATTTTATATTCAAGAAACCTGAGTATGAATCTAGTACAATTGAAATTGTTAAACGTAATTAACAATTCTGTAGCATTGTTATCTGATGCTGTGAAATAAACAGCTGGGACCATTTTCAACCACAAGGTTCAGTAAGCCTCAGGCAAATAACTCCTTGGCTGACCCGTGAAATGGGAAGGTGTCCAGACCACCTTGCTCTGCTGCCTTCTGAGGTAAAGACAGAGACCCAAAATCCAACCAAAGTCCCCAGACAGATTGTCAGCACTGCAGGAATTAGGATGCTTGTGAAATTCAGGTTTTCAGGGTACCAGAGATTACTTATATCAAATTTCCACTTGTTTAAAATGTATGATGGATGAGATTCAGAATTAAAAAGCATTTCTCTAAAGTGTGGCTACTTAGTGGAGCCCTTAGACAGTGTCTGTGGCAGAGGGTTTAATGAGATCCAAGCACTTCACTTGGACACAATGAGGCACCATCAGGGGAACTGGAAGGTTGATGGGGATTTAACTGAATGCACTTTCTTTTCTTTTAAATTTATGGTATGTAAGACACTTATTAGAATATGCAATTAACCTTGAGTTCCTAAAATTGTGATGTATTTCCTTCCTTGGAATACAATTCTAAATGAACTGCTGGCATAACTTCAGAAATGTCCTTGAGGTATTTAATAAATATTAATTTAACAGGTGATTTTATGTACAGGTGGAGTGCCATATAAATACCCATTCTTGGTTATAAATATTAGATTTAATCTTGGTAAGGACACTTAAAGTAAACGTGAAATATAGGTAGGCATCAATTCCCAGGTCACCCAATTAAGTGGCATCCTTGCTTTGTAATTTTTATTGTGCTAAACAAGGAACGTGTGTACTAATTAAGATGACTAATAGTTATGTTCAATCTAATTATAGCACTGCCAGGAGGCACTATAATAATTAAGGGTCTGTCAATGTTTTTACTACAAAATCTTGGCATTAGTGGTGTACAGCTGAGCTGTACTGTACTTGCTGCCTTATGATGTGGTAGAAGATTTCACACTGCATGTACTGTCTTGATTTGAATTACATTTGTTTACTTGAAAGGCATCTTTTTCTTAGTGTTTGAGATAGAAGGTTCAAAGTAAAAATACTGTTTATTGGTTTTGAAGCACACACAAGCAAACTTCAAAAGTTGACATCACCGCTTGTTCTATTTGCATAAATATCAATATTTGGTTGTTTATTTGAGTGGAGTCTCCTGTGTTAGCCAAACTGAACAGAAAATCCAGCAGGAGCAAGATGTGAGCAGAGCTTTGGGTTTGGTATTTTTATCTGAGATAGTTCAAACTGGCATAAATGGGAGGATTTGCTCTTCATTTTATATGAACAGAAGGCCATGTCTTTGTCTTTACAAGGGCAGAAATGGGAACAAGAATGTAAAACATACCTGGGGTTCACACAGGCCCTGCTGCTCCACTGGGTGTAGGTGTAAGGCACAGGATGGGATGTTTTGAAATGGAATTCATCAAACTCACTATTTATTGTTGTGTCCTGTCCTGAATGCAGAAGTTCATTGTTAAGATTAACTACTTGCCATTAACTTTTTTGGTTGTGGTCTACTGAGGACTCTGAAAATTGACAATGATGAAATAGGTTGGGTGAAGGATGGTAAATATGTATACAGAACAATGTATTTAAAAGACAAAAGCCTTTCCTTTATTGAGACAGTGATATATCTCATGAGAAATCTGTTTAAAACTATTATTACATATGCTGAAAAAATTATTTTGGTCATGGCTGCTGTACAACAGGAGAAAAGCAGAAATGTACCAAGTCTTCTCAGAAACGAATATGAGAGAGATGAGTTTCTTTTGTTTGGTTTGTGTCAATGTTGATATGGTGAAAGGCAGGACAGGTTGGACAAATCTCACTTTCAAATAACTTAAACCAACATTCCTTGCTACACCTGTGGCAGGGCTGTGTTCTCTCTCTAACAAGAATGACATTTTTCACCTGAATTTTCAGGGTAGTCATTGTACAAATGGGTGACAGGAACAATGATTGTCAGGTATGCCCTCGTGTGCATCAGTCCTGCTTATGCTGGAAAATTATCCACGAGGTAACACTGCTCCAAATGAACAGAGTCTGTAAATACCAGGGGACTCATTAGCAGCCATGGCTGGGCAATCAGCAGTGGCAGTGGTGAGGGAGGACATTTCACAGGATGAAACACTCACAGGATATTTCATGAGCTGTCAGAGTGAGGGGAAGGCCGTGGGGCTGAGGCAGGAGTGTTCTCCTTGGGGCTGAGACTCTCAGCTCAGCACGGTCACAAGATCAGTAGTAAGGGTTGCTTTTTCCCACTGAAGTGCTCACGTGGAGCATCACCAGTGCCAGAATCTGTGGAGGGGCCAGCCTGGTTTGTTTTGTGTTTCTGGCCTTGCTGGCTGAGGCCAAGCACCTTCATCCCACCTACAGAGCACTCCCTGAGGGGCATGGCTGCCTTCTGCCCCGTCTCCCAGAGCTCCAGGCTCCCCACACAACTCATCCCATCCAGTGAGCACCTCTGGCTGCTGCTCACTCAGGGGGATTGTTTTAAATCATCCCCTCTTTTACTACTTCCTTCCTCTCCAAATGGAGCCCCCTCAAGGAAAGCAAAAGCAGCTCATCAGCCTCAGCTGCTTCCTTGTTCCAGGTGTGGTGGTACCCGGTTATTGGCTTAGCAAACATTCCCAGTGTTTACTTTGCATCATCATACAAATAGACCCTTTTCCTCCACCCTCTCAGAGATCTAAATGTGTTGACAGTTGTTGTTTAGTGTTGTCTTTTGTATGCTGCTTGCTTGCTAGAAGATTTGTCACCCTTGAGAGTGTCAGGTGTTTCATTCAAGAGACCATTGAGAGAGTCGATGGAGATAGAAAGTGTGCAATATAGGCAAAAGCCTCTTAAAATGAGCTTGGAAATTCACTACTAGCCTTTGTTCCCTTATGGCTTCACAAAGGAAAGACATGCAGTCTTAGGAAATAGTCTGCCCCCTTAAACATGAACTGTGTAACACATTCTGATTGTGCTTTTTTAATACAAGGACAAGAAATTGGAAGGATTTTTTTTTTTTACAATGCTATCTAAATAAGCAAATGGAAGAAAGACTTTCAGCTCTTCATTATCAATATTTCACTTCTCTGCTATAGGACTGAATGCATCTCCTAAGTCTTCACTAACTTTGATTTTCTCACATCAGCTGCATTCATTTGTAACCTGGTAGACTCATGGATTATGGAAGTTTTTACTCAAGGGGTTCAAATTCAGCTTGAACTTTGTTATACACACAGGTTTGTTTGATGCTGGCAGTGCACCAATACCACGGCAAAGGAGAATGTCCAAGTAGCTGGGACTGTGCAGGAGGGCTGAGCACCAGGTGAGGAACTTTACTCTGATGTCTCCAAAGAAAAATTCAGCCATTGGACATCCTGCTTGGATCTCGTAAAGAGATCATTCTGATGGTTTCAAATGGAGAGGCTTAGGAGTTTGAGCAGCAGGTGTTTTCACAGCCTGTCTTGGTGATGATCACTCCTGAATTTCATTTGACATGTCTCACAATTAAGTATAACACAGCTGTGAGAATGTAGGTCAGCAGTCTCTTTATTCTGACTATGATTTGTTTTCAAGGGGAAGAAAAAGCCCAAACAACTTTAAAGGAATTGAGAGAGAACAAAGAGCAGAAAAATTACTTCAAAACAAACTTTTAATGAAGCTTTCTGCTACACACTTAAAGAAGAGGTATTGTGTTTCCTGGAGCACAATTTACATCGCTGAATTATCTTTATGTGCTGCCACTTTGTCCTGAGCCTTTCCTGGTTGTTCTGACTTTGCTGTATGCCACAGCCTACAAAAAATCTGCTGGGAAAATAAGTCCCAAGGCTGTAAGAGACCAAGGGGCTGAAGAGTTGGGCTTTTATAAAATAGGGGTCTCCATAGAATTAATAGTCCAGCTTTTATAGTAACTCCAGCTGCCAGCCCATCTGCACCACCCATCTTTGATGCTCCTGTAAAATCCTCCCACCCTGGCACAGTTTCCCTGGATTCTGGGCTGGGATAGAGCAGGACTCCCCTCTGCCTGGGGGTGTGAGAGCAGTGCTGGATTCCCCAGGGCAGCTGCTCATCATACACACCTGAGTCAGCAGAAAAGGCCTGGCTTAGGAGGCCTTGAATTTAAATTTCAGTTTTTTCCTTCTGCTAAGACCATGATTACCCTGGAGGCACCCAGCTGATTGTTTTTCCCTTACAGCAGCACAAGCCAACACAGAATGGCCATAATGGAAGACATGAAAACGCTAAACATTAATATTTAGCATGTAGCAGCCTGAATTAAGGACCCTTAATGTGAGACAAGACACAGAACAAAAGCACGTTCCTGTGAAAACCCCTGTACTGTTGTTGGGAGAAACAAAAGGTGACTGAGGCAGCAGTAAGATGAGAGTTGTTGCAATAACCGGCAGCCACAGCAAAACAGCTGCCTAGCACCATAGCAGAAACATTTTTGGGTAGTTTGAGAGCAACTTCCAACCATTTGCTTCTCCAAAAAACCACGTTTTTACATCTTAATCATTACTTGGTCTGTTCTTTCATTCAAGGGATATCAAGGTACTGAGTGTAGAAATTAACCCGAGTGTGCATTTCCCTGGTACCTGGCTTGATACCAGAAAGAGATTAGAGATGAATAAGCATTTTGTGAGGGAGAAAAACTAGTGTGAAATTGAATTTCAGTCTTTTGTGGGGTTTACAACACCCCTTCCCCCAAATAAACTATGCTTGTTTTAAAACAAGGTGAGAAATGTATGTGCAACTGATAGAAAATAGCATTCAGACAGCTGATTACTTGATTGGTTGCCACTGAGATGGATTGGCACTGAGATGGATTAATTGATTTTCCTGCACTGGGCAGGAGCCGGGGCTGTCGGAACAATTCTGAGCACTTCACAAACATTTCGCCTTTGCTGTCAGGTGTAATTTGCCATCCTGTACAGATGGGGAAAACCCAGCAGTTAAGGATGAGTGCCCCAAGTGAAGCATCCTGCCAAAAGCAGGTGTGGGGTATCATCTGGGTTGCCCTGTGCCTCAGTGGCCTAAATTTTTATCTCATTTTTTGTTTTGGGGATAAAGGGCCAGGTTAGACTGAGGTGTTTGCCCAGCACAAGATATAGTTCTACAAATGCTGTCTCCACAGGAGTGAAACTTACAGCCATTTTCCTAATTCACAGCAATCATTGATAAAGCATTATGAATCCCAAAATATAAGGAGATATAGCCAGCCTTTTGAGCTTTGACAAGTATACGACTAGTTTGGAAACCAGATGTTTCTCCCGCCTCTATTTATTATCTTTCATGTCCTCTCCTAACTTTGACAAGAAGATTAAGACAGATGGCCTTATAAAAGCCTTAAAGCACTAAAGACCTATTGTCCTGGCCAGCAGAGTTTGCCTCCTTCATTGGATGGGGCCAAGGTGAATTACCAGCACGTCAAATACAAGTATTTCCACTAAGAGTCTCAGCTCTGCCTTTCTTTACTCTCCTTCTTCCATTTTGATACAAAAATGACAAGCTAGAAATCAATGTCAGATATAGAAAGTGTTTATTACCCATGAGAAACTGAGTTCTGCATTTCCTGTGGTGTCAGCAGTGATTGATGAGGCTGACACAGAGGAACATCCTCTTGTTTTGACAAGTTTGATAGAGCCTTTGACTTGATATTTTTTTCTCGATGGATAAAAAGGAAACAGGTATGGCAGGCTTAGTGTGTATAGGGGTTTTTTGGTACAGTTACTGTCTGCTGAGAAATCCTGATCATTGCAAATAAAAACCTTTGAGTAGCAAAGCTCCAGCTTTGCTAGTACTCTCTTTAGCTTCCCTTTGCAGTAACTTTACAGACTTTCACTTCTGCACCATCAGTTCCTATCCTTTCATGCCAATGACATGCTCCCTTCTCTCAGCCACTACAGAGTGGTAAAATCAATTGTTGTTTCACTACTTTTACAATCCCTGATTTTTCTTAAATATTTCAATTGAGGATACCCCCTCATTCATTTATGCTCCACCACATTACCTTCTCTTACAGCCTGTCTCTCCAAGTGAAGTTGTAGGCTGGGCTGCTGGATTCAGGATTATTAGTGTCAGTAAAAATTAAACAGTGAGCACTTGGTTTCACATGCTCCTGCTGTTCCTGGAGATCTCTGCATTCTAAGTGCGTATGCACTTCTGCATGGTAGAAGGAAAAGAAAAACAGTCCAGTTAAATCATGTTTTGTTTAAAGCAAGGGATAAAATGAGATAGGATTACAGAACTAGCTCTTAAATTGAACACTTACCTCTTTTTTTAAAACTCAAACTTTAAATATTAGAAACACAAGGCCAAGTCCTGCTAAAGCCTGACAACACACAGTGCTTAGGGTGGGAGTGTAAATGCTATGTTTATTAGATGTTTGATGTGCTGCCATGTTAGTGGGATTAATTCACCCCCACATGAAAACATATTTTACAAACCTGAAAGGTAATGTAGTCATTGAAATACTGAGAGAAAGAGCAGCCACATCTGGAGACAGGGAGAAAGCTGCTTCTCATGACTGTGTTGTGTTTTAAGTGTTGGAAAAGCCAAACCTCTGTGAAGGTTTATTATGGTTTCTGTGGCTGTGGAAAGGTGTCTGCCTTGAGCTCCCAGTCACTTCTTTTTATGCGGTGATCCAACCAGACGAAGCCAGGAATTGCCACTTGGAGGCAACTGTCTTGTCACCGGGTCTTTTGGCTACTGGGTCAATGTCCTTGGGATTTTGCTGCAAAGCTGTTATAGGGACATCCAGCTGCACAGCTGGAGAAGGAAATCACCCTTCCTTAGCCATGACAAACTGCTTTGGAATGAGAGTTAATGGCACAGAGCATGCTGGGGATCAATGGTGTCTTCAGAAAACATCTGCATTTCTGAAATGTCATCTTGGCAGCATTAATGTAACAGCTTGAAGGTTTTCTGGATTTCTTTGGTGATCAAATGACCAGAGCTATATCCTCCATAGGGAATGCAATGTATGATTGTATTCAGGCTTGCCTGTGTTTGGGGCTGGGTGATTTTATGATGAGTGCTGTATAATTCTGAAAAATGGAAGAATTGGTAAGTTGAACCAACCTGGTTCAAAGTAGCATAATGAATTGGAGATTTCTACAAAGATCTGAAACACCACAATTTGAATTCTTGTCTGGTTTGGTTTGAACAGCTATAAACAAAACTAATTCAGAGGAAGTGTCTTTACCGATTAAAAAAAATCAAAATAACAATGTAACATCAGATGTATCATTAACTTTTGTCATTTGCTTCTGAAGAGACCAATGCATTTTTCCCTGAGATGAATCAATTATTTTATCATATGTGAACTCTACCAGTGACAGAGTATCTGTCAGGTGTATTAATTCATGAAGCACCTGTAGATTTTGTTTGTCAATAACAACTCCTCTGGGCTCTACAAATATATATTCTTGAAGTTTCTGCAGCCCAGCATGTCTGGCTGTAGCTCACTGCCACTGCGTCCAGAATCCAGAAATCTCAGGGCTGACATAGTGATCATTGATACTCTTATCTTTAGAAAAAGGAATAAGTAGTACAAATGAAACAGGAATGATGAATGAGATAATACCATGTCTCTGTTGCTTCACAAAAGGCAAGACAGAGATGTCTGCTCTGTGAACTTGGGGCAGCAGCTAAAACTTGTTCACAAAATTCAAATAGAAACGTGAATTTCTAGGAAATCAAAAAATTAAATGGTAGAGCCTGGCTTTCAGACTGGAGAGGCAGCTCCAGGGAATGAGGCATAACATCTTTTCTATTTTATTTAAGAAATGAATACACTTCATGTTAGCAACTTGCAGTTTTCTCAAGAGTTAATTTTTCTGCCCTCGTTTTCCCTTGAGTTTATTCCAAGTTATCTTAATCACAACCTGTGAAGTAATTAAAAAATATAGATCTTTAGATCCGTCCCTCAAAATGGCTCAGAGGGGAGTATGGGGGTCAGAGGAACATTGGCACCGCAGCCTCATCAGACTGTGACAAAATAAATTATTCCACCATTTACGAGAGCAGAATATGAGGTTTGACATAGTGAAAACTGAAGCTCCTTCTGTGCCTGAGATTTTACATGTAACCGTGGCTGTGAAACATCCCCCAGAGGTGTTTGTGCAGCTGTTTTATACCACGAGTTCTCTTTACAGACACTCAAACAGTCAGGCTTGCAGGAGTGGCTGATAGAGCTGTGCCACAAGGAAGGTGTCAGGGAGGCAAATCCATCTTTTTGTCCTGCAAATGTTCGGAGACTAAAAGCAAAAAAACCCCTAAGAACAAAAAACCACCACAGTGATCCAGAGCCCTTGGCTGAGGGAGGGGGTTTGGGTAAACAGCCTGGCTGAGTGTCTGAGGCTGGAGGCTTTTAGCAGAACCATCGCTCTGCACCAGAAGGGTCTTTTTCTAGATGATCTGTCCAAACTGGTGAACTGGGACAAAATGTGGCAGGCAAGCAAAAACTTGTGCATGTAACAGAAGTCCAGGATGTGACATTTCAGTTCACATTGTTCACAGTGAACATTTCAGTTCACTGCTGAGAAGTGCTGGTTAGGAGGAGGAGCACCAATGGTTCCAGCATGTGTGTAAATGGGCAGGCGTTTCAGGATCTGTTCATTCTGCCTGTCTTTGTCATCCACAGATTTGGCTTCTGCTGGTGGGAAATACCTTTTTCTCTGAAAACAGAGCAGATGCTCATGTGTAGTTAGTAGAACACAACAAAACCATGTGTGAATGTACAGACATCCACCCCAGGCTGTCTCAGCAGAGCTGCAGCTCCAAGAGGAGCCCAGCCAACAGCCAGGTTCCCCTGGAAAGGGTTATCCTGTGAGCTCTGGATCCCCTACGGCTGTGCACTCATGGGCTGGACACACAGAAATACCCCCTTTCTCCACACTGCTCCTCCTCCCACAGCCCAGCCACTTGTTGAAAATACTCCTTTCCACCATTCATTCCTCCTGTGACATCACCCTGGGCTGTGGAGACAGGCAGACACAGACAATGTGTTGAGACATGGTGCTAATGGATCAGATATCCAAGAATTGCCTCAGTGTGGTCTGAGGATGTGGCATTTCTGGGGAGCTGATGCCTTCCCATTGTCTTTGGAGAGAGACTTGGGAGGAAGCAAAAGCCTTTTATTAGAAGCAGAACCCAGCTCTGTCTGCCCCGTCCACCCCAGGGGAAGATGTGTTTGGCAGATACAGTTGCTGTGTTGTGGATGGGTTTTCTACTTCCCCGGGGCAGAATGTCACCCTTGCAAGAGCTGCAATTGTCCCAGAGCCCTGGTAGCTGTGGATTTTGCTGGGTTATGCCAGGACACAAGGCTGGCTTCAGCTCCTTGAATCATGGAAAATGTCCCATGTGCAAAACTGCATTACTTGGTCTGTACTCACAGTGGGAAGGATTGTGAAGCTGATGCCCATGGGGATTTTTGAAAGGATAAAATGAAGCCCACTGTAATACCAGTAATATGGATAATGTTTTTCTGTTCTATAGTTCTGACTATTATTTAATTTTCCATTGTGGTGCCAATATGATCTAGGAGCTCAGGGCTCCTCAGGGATCTGCACTGGGGATCCTTTGGCAGGTGAGGCAGTGGGGATTCCTGGGACCCTGCAGTGCCAGCTGCTGGGAGCTGGCAGTGAATCAAAGAGCACAATGCCCGTGTCTCTGGTGTCGTCCTGCAGCCACCTTGTGCCACTCTTGGCTCCTGCCAGGGCACAGGGATAGGGCAGAGGGAGAGGCCTCAGTTCTCACCCTCCTGGTTCCAAATACTTGCACTCCTCTGCCACCCCCACACAGCAGCTGAAGGGTTTTTTCAGGATTCCTGACTAAATAACACCCAGGTTCAACTGTAGCTTGTCTAGAAACAACCCCTAAAATGTCCTTCCAGTGCAGCATGAAGAGAGGTCTCAGCACTGCTCTCCTTATTCCATTCTCCATGACCATTTATCTGTGCTAATCTCCAAATACCTGCTCAATGCTTACAGAAAGAGTCATTGAACTGCTGTCTTTACATTAAAAAAATAATTATTTTCTCTCTGCAAGCCAGGAAACCTCCTGTGAGAGGATGGTCTGAGCTGTGAAGCTACTGATTTCTGTTCTATTCCTCTACTCTTCCCAATGATGTTTACATAAAAAGTCTCAAGAAATAACATCTACACGGCAATTTGAATTTGCCTGCCTGGAAAACTCCTTTCAGTCATCTATCAAATGAGTAATAATATTTCTACATCTTCAGCAGTTCCAGAGGCATTAATTCAGATTATGGTACAGCTGCAGGGCTCAGGATTAGCAGCTTCCCCGGGCAGTGGATTTGCAATTGGACTGTATAGCTGTATCCAGTATGGTTTAACTGGAGAAGGACAGTCAGACAGTTGACTTAGAGCACTTCCAAAAAAATAGAACAGCTGGAGGAGTGTGGAGGGAGAAAGTTCATCCAGGCAGTGTGGCTGCCTCTGTGCTGCAGATTTGTAGCTCCCTGGGAAGTAGCAGTATAGCTGGTCAAACTGTAATTAAAACCAAAATGAGGTGTTTTGTTCAAATAAATTAAATGCTTCAGGAAAAAAAAAAACAAAAACAAAACCCAACAACTCTTTCAACTCTCCTGTGTGGTTACTCTTTTTTTTCAAAATGGAGTTTTAATTCATTAGAGGTTTTTTCAAAGAGCCAAGATATTTTACTAGGTGAGGAGCTGAACAAGTCACTGGCCTCTAAGGAGCACAGGCTGATAATTATGCTATCTGATCCGGGGTATTTCACACATTAAGGCTGTTTCAAGTTACTGTTTTCCATCTAAATCCAGTGGAAGCTGTTCCTTTTCCTGAGTTGTGACATTGTTTTGTCTTATGGCAGGAAAGAATTCTGTTGGTTGACTATTGGGTAAATGCACGGCACAGTAAAGTGACTTCAGCAACAAAGGTGACAAAATATAACAGAAATGACACAATGAATAACAAAACCAGATGCTCTCCATGGCTGAAGGCCTCTGTGACATAGCCCCCTGCTTTTCCCATGGCATTAAACGATTTATTCTAAAGTATAATAGCTCCATAAGTGCCAAAACAAATGAAAGAAGAAAAAGTCAAATTAAAATCCCAAATAAAATAACTGGAATTTTTTATAATACTGTAATGTTTGTCACAGTCACCTGTCCAGGACTCTGTTCTAGTTGCCCCCAAATTAACAGGCAGACAAACTGTTTGGGTTTGGAGCTGGTAACATGCAGGTCTGGCTACCGAGAGGATGGGGACAGTTGCAGAACAAATTGTGCCTGGGAAGAGAGACAGCTATGACAGTGGGCTCCAGGAAGCCTGGGGCTGGGTAAAAATGATATTTTAGAGTTTTTATTGTTAAATATAACTGTGAGTAACACAAAAATTGCCTTCATAATTTTTCTTGCAGAAATGAGGCATGTTGAACTGCTTCCAGGTGGCAGATGGTAAAGGATCCCACTCTCATGTTGGCTAGATCTGTAACTGGCTGGAAAGCAGATCCTGGCTTTTCTTCTGTGTTGTGGGATCTGTCATGGGAATTCTCAGACAGAAAATAAAAGGTACTGAAATTAAAAGACTAGTAAACATTTCCCATTATTCCTGGATGGGGAGGCAGATCCTGCCTCAGCAAACTGCTACAGCTCACTATTGCCCAGAAAAACACTCAGTATTTACCTGCATGCTTGCTGATTGCAGCTGTAAATTCAAATGTCCTTTTCATAACTTTCTCTTTTTCTTTTTTCATTTGGCTGTTGACAAAAAGCCTTTCTTTTTAAGCAGAGTTCAAAGTAAGATAGGAATATATCAATATTTCCTGTCTCTTATCAAGGGAATCACTTCCAGCGGATGGTCCTTACAGTATTTATCAATGATTGATCTCAGTGACCCATCTTCTTGAGTCAGCCAAGCTACAGCCAATGGGAAGTATAAAAATAGTAGCTTCCAGTGTTTCTGCTTGTCTCCAGGAAGTGTTGGAAGTCATTATCTGAGCTGTGACAAAGCAAACGCTGCTGACTGTGCTGTGCTTTGTGATTGACTTTCACTGTGCATGGCCAATGAGAGCATTTCCCAGTAAAAACTATGGCTGCCCACTGATGTTGCTTTGCCTGGCAGTCAGTTTGTCTGGGAGGTGATTCAGTTTGGGATTTGCAGCTCTCTCCACTGCACCTCAGCCATGGTGCTGGCAACTCTGAGGTGCTGTATCACTGGTACTGGTGATAAAGCAAAGGTAACAGCCAAAGCAAATTGGCAAGGTTTTAGGGGTGATGGCAAAGTGCTTATGATTTTAAATGGCAAAACGTGTAAAGTGACTATGACTCCATAAAGATGCTGAAAGAATAAATAAAATAAATTGGACCATCTGGCACTCACAACTTTCTATGCAGCCTTAGCCAGCAGTTCGTAGGAAATTAAAACATGATAATATTGTCTCTCTCAATGGTTGTTAGGAGTGATCATTGTGAAACATGTGTAAACACTGAACTGGAATTTTTGGAAACAGCAGTGTATGCAAAATTGGCAGAAAATCACAGTTGCTCTGGGGATCAGAATAACTGGAAGGAGAGCACCAGCGAGCCTGGAAAGCCTCTTGGATCTGCAGGAACAGGAGTGGCTCTTGCAGAATTGCTGGCTGCCTGTGCCTGATGCTGACAGGCTGAAGTGCTGCTGGAGATGTGGCTCTGCTCAGAGCCATGGCATTCCTTGCAGTCTGCGAGGGCTGAGTGACACCGGGCTCCGCTGCCAGCTCGCTCATGGCCATCCTGCCCTCATCCTTCACAAGGGCCAGTTGTCGGGCTGCTGTGAGGAACAGGCTCTGCTGAGTGTGCTCCTAAACTCTTATTGTTTCCTGAGTGCTAATGAGTAAATCATGGAGAGAGCTTGTAGGAACAGGCATCTCATTTAGCAATTTATAACCTATTGACCGCTGGGTTTAGCTGATTTGAAATTACAATGCGCCTCTCCTCCCAGTCTCATTTTTTAAATTCTTGGCTTATGTACAATGGATCTCAAATATTTTCTTCTATTTGAACCTTGTAATAACTTTTTTTTTTAAATCATAAATGTCAGTTTTAAGATTGAAGAGGAAAATATAGTGATTGGGAATCTTTATTAAGCTCTAGTGCTTGATGTATTCATCTCCATGTTCAGGTATGTGGAACTTATGAAAAGTTGAAAAGACAGCCTAGAAGGATGCTGTGCTAAATATTTGTAATTTTTTTGGTCATTTTCTTGTGGAGTTAATGACACTAAACATAAATTGTGGATGAAATGGACAACTCTGAGCCTCTAGTCCGGCTGTGTGTAGCAGATTGTGATAAAAAGCAGAGTTTCTTTATCTGAGCAGTAACTTGAGATATATGCCTACCTCAAAATAGATCAGCATATTGCTGCTGGATTTACTCTTATCTGGGATATTTGACTGAGAATATAAAACAGCTCTCATTTTAAAGTGGACAGCCATAAGAAGCCCAAGGAACAGGATCAGAGGAAGAGGCTGAGAGACAGAGTAGCTTGAACCCCTGTGGTGGAAATTAGAGGCAAAATTCACTGTGTGCCTGCACATCCCAGTGGGATGGATTGGTTTTGCTCCCTTGCAGTGGAGCTGTGGCACATGCTTCCACATTAGTGGCATGTATAGAGAGAAAAGTTTTATTTGCTTCCTTTCTTTTATCTTTTTAAAGATGACAGTCATGACTGAGACTTGTAAAAGGGCCATATCCCTGCCCAGGACCCCTTCTGCACTTTTTGGCATAGTGGAAACCTTTCCTTCTCCCAGGCCCTGACACTGCAGGATCCAGAAATGCTTCTCAGTGCTAATAAACTTACTGAATTTCATGTATTCGAGTGTTTCATGTTGCACTTCTAAAGAAAACTCTTTAAAGTGTGATGAAAGCAACATAAGTCAAGCTGATGCTGGCAGCTGGAATCCCTGACATCAGGCCATGAGCACAGGCAGAACTGAGGAGAGCCAAGCTTTCATCCTGCAGTTCCTTATTTTGGGAGAAGAAGTGGTTGATATCCAGTGGTTTAATAAAATTAGTCTTTGGAGAGGACTCATTTCATCTAGCTGCTGCTGCCTGGGAATGAGGTGTGTGGTGTTACCTATGTTCAGTAGCCAGCTGAGAGAGGCAGGGATCTCCAGAGACCCCTTGGTTCCACCTTGTTACACACCTGTGGTTAAGTGAGATGAGAGGACTCCCATTCATCATCCTGTGTTCTGAATTAAACTGTTGATATCACGAGATTTGATGTAACAAACAGGTTTGTTTGTAGGCAGCATTTGAATGAAAATATTTCATTTAGCTTGATAAAAGTAGTTGAAAATTATTTTTTGGGAGGACTTAAAATTGTAGCTTTTGTACACAAAGTTAATTGAAATACTAATTGAAATAATAATTTTGCTGCTCCAAATGCAAATAAGGCCTTGAGAGTTTCTCATATGGCAGGTTCTGCTGAAACTGGATGGGAGAAATTCCCATCTTCAGAAACTGATGAAGAACCTTTTGAATTTTCAAATTAATCAGGCTCAATGATTTTTTTTTTTTTGTTCCTCTCTCTTTTTGTTTGTTTTTACAGTCAGCCTGGTGAGAATTTTTGATGGGCAATGTGCTATTGAAAAGCATTAAGAGCCAAGGGATGTGAGAGAGAGATGTTTTTTTCATTGTCAGGCTCCTGCCTGCTTGGTTGTGTGTAACACAGGACTGGTGACAGTAGTCAACAAAACATTGCACTTTGGCCTAAAGTGTAGAGAGCAACTCTTCAGGAAAAGGATCCCAAATACTTATTTTTATTGGCACAACCAGCTGAGGTTTTGTTTTCCAAAGCTAGCAAAGTGGCTAAATGTAGATTGATTTTTGTGGAGATGGCAGAAAGTGGTGTTATTGTGCCAGTAGCTGCCAAAGCTTTGAGTTGTGTTCCCAATTGCAGGGTGGGCAGGGCCAAATGAGGCCAGGGTTGAAGGCTTTTTATTGTGGGCAAAGCAGCACACTGCCTTCTTCATCTTCATTCAGAAACAGCTGTACTGTTTTAGCTGAAAATCAAAAAAAAAAAAAAAAGTGGTTGCTTGAAGCATACGCCCATCATGTAAACTTTCACCCTAGAGCCTGGCAATGGCATAAATAACTGACAAAGGGTCTTATAATGGAAAGAGCTGGGCAACTTCAGTAGTGATGACTCTGATCCTTCAGATATATTTAAATGGAAACATCCAATGTCCATTGTTTTACTGGGTTTCTTGCTTGCAGCTGGCATTGTTTCTTTAATATAGGAAGAAATACTGGAGCATTTTGTTGGGCAGAAAAAAGAAAATTTTCTGTGCTGAGAATTGTGCAACTTGGCAAATATTGGCTGAAAAGCAGGAGCAACTGTAAACTACCCTTTTAAGTTAACTCTGGTTTCTGCATCTCAAGTACAGCTTATTTATTACTGTATATTGAACCATTCTGGAGGTTTTTTTTTGTTTAACTTTCATAGAGCTCCCATTAGTTGCATATGACACAGATCATTTACAGCTCCCAGCTTTAGTGGCTGTGTCAGATCTTTCTTCCAGTGAACCAAAACCCAAGTGCTAAAACTGGACCTTCAGTTTCAGTGGCAAAAATGGATCAGTGCACATTGGATCACCAGAGACACCTTCCTGGAGCAGATCCTTTTCTTCCCATTCCTCAGTAAGTGTGAGATTGATCCTGTGAGGGAGGATTAGCTGTTATATCTGAGAGGAAAGGAAAACAAAGAGCTTGTACATCAGTAGCCTGTGCATGATTGTAACTGCCTTTAATGGACAACTTGTTGCTGAAATTTTTAATAAGCACTTTTTTTTAAATGCTGGTATGTTATTGAAAACTAGAGCTATTTCTAATTATTAAGATTGCAAGATCAGGTTTCTCCTATTTAGCTCTACCTTCTTGCTCTTTCCTGCTTCATTTACAAAAAGAAGCTGTACACAACAAAATTAGAGAGCAAAACACTAATTAATTGTTTGTTTGGGCAAGGCAGGGTTAAAAACCCAGCTCTCTGTATGAACAAAAGCAACTGGGTTTTTGATTCAGCAATGTCTGATGCAGGGGATGTTCTTACTCCAAATTCAGTCACCATGGAAACAAAACTTCTCTTTAAGCATGCTGTATCTTTGACAGAGCAAGAGGTTCTTTTTGGCAGACATTTTTCCATCTTCTTTGTGGATGATGAATACTCCTGGAATGAGCCACTTTCTTCTGTCTCCTCTGAAATGCATTGAGTTTCTACCGTGCAGTAGACAGCGTTCCCCTTGAAACAAAGGCACCACTTCTCCACATGTTTCTGAAATCTCAGGAGGTTTAAGATCTCTCTTTTCCTCCAAAAATATAAAAAAATCAGAAGATTCACATGGTGTGTTGGTAAGAATTTCTATTAAAAGACTCTCAGAGGTAGCACAAGTATCAAGTGATGTGAAAATTGCTATGGTAACTACTTTTACTGTACTTTTAAGTCAAAAGTCACATAAAACCCATGCAGACACTAATGAGTAAGTGAAAACCCAGGGCAGAGCTCACAAAACCACTCTCCATGTTGTGTGTCTGATTCCTGGAGTGGGAGCTGTGGGTGCCTGGTGCTGTGCACAGAGGGTGAGGACCCAAATGCTCTCAAGTGGCTCTTGATGCTCCTGCTGAAAGGGCTGACCATGAACCACAAAGTTAATAATTGGCACAAAAAAAGCTAATGCATGATGCTAAACACTGTGTGGCCGGTAAGGTGGGATCTGGAATTTAACAGACTTGCCTTTATCTCTCCCGGGTTTTGAGCCACTCAGCTGATGTGAAGAGAATGTCTTAATTTTTTCATCTGAAGAACCACTGATACACAGAGCCATGTCCTTCCAGCTGTGGTGCTGCTAGGCTGATGTGGAAATGAGGACAGATAGTAATGGGCTGATCCATCTGGACAAGGATTTTCACAACTTGGCATCAATTTTAAGTGTGGAGAAAAGCACAAAAAAGCCCAAATTAACATCTTGATAAATGCCTGCCTAAAGGTATTCTTTTATTTCATGGGGCTCACTCAGATGGTTTTTGTTCAACTCATTATCACTGCTGTGTGGAGAGGAACATCTCTGACATTCAAGATACCAAAAGATGTTTGTCTTTTCTAGGTTTTGTTTTGTTATTCCTGAGATTTGTTAATGCTCACAGGCAGACTCATGAGGACTTTGGAGCTGATTGTAGTGAATCAGTAGCAAAAAGGCTGAAGGAAGTCATGGCAGGATTTTAATTGCTCTATGGTGATTGGTAGAATCAGCATTCCTGGACCTCATTATACTAATTACTCTGTGAAAGGTAAAAGGAAAAGATTCAGTTCTTGCTGCAAAGCTTTATAATCCAAACTCAGGTTATGTATTCTGGAGTGCAGGGAGGGGGATTGGTGCTGGCTGCTGCAACGTGCATTTGGATTCTCTGATGGTTTTGTGGTGGTGGTAACACAGAAAAGAGAACAGATAAATTCCAGTGGGCCCTTTATAGGGGGGTCTGGACAGATGTACCAGCTTTCAAGTGTCACTTATGTTTGAAGGATCTGGTCAGAAATTTTTCATATATGGTGGGACCACTGTTTAAAAATAGGAAAAGGCTCTCTTTGAACAGACAGGTAAGCCACCATGTGTTTGCATGTCTTAACTTGTCCAGAAAATTATTCATGTCTTTTACCTCCACAAAGCTCTGTTAACAACCTCTGTTAACAAGCTACAGCTACACACTTTTAATATGTGACATTTTGGCTTTTTGTACCAGATTTTTTTTCCTGACAATTCTGCAAGCTGCAGAGGACTGGATGTTTCATAAAGGATTATAAGCTGTGGTTCACTGACCCCCTCACTGGCTGCACACACTTTTATCAAACTTGCAGCAAGCTGCTTCAGGACTTCAGGTTTAGGCCAGGAGGTCGGTGTCTGTTATGGTTCAGGATAATAACAGTTGTGACAGCATCTTGCTCTGAACAAAACTCTCCAGGGCTGCCTTAGCAGAACCCATTAGAAAGAAGCAGATGTGTCTCAGTGCTGCTTGGATCGCTGCAGGTATAAATCCTATTACACAGCCAGAAAAGTACCCCTGTGCCTATTTCCAGCACAGTCACATAATGAAGCATTTCAGAAATTTTGTTTATAGAGAGCCCTCCTTTTGTATCTCTGAAGTTATAACACCTAAAGCTTTGACATCTTGTTGCTGCATTATAGATACAAACCATGAACTCGTTGTACTCATTGTATTGTATTGTCCCACGTGTTCCCCCAGGGGGAAATTACTCATTGTCAGCTCAAGTCTTATGCTTCTATTGGAAGTTCTTCCTACTCATGTTTTGCTCTGTGGAAGACTTTTGCCTGCTAGCAGTAAACAATACAAAGAATTTTCAAGGTTGGTTGATGTCAGCAAGAGGTCTGTGCCACATTGATCTTTGCCTTTGTCAAAAAATCCATTTGCTAAAAGAAGCTGTGGATGTCACAAATAATTTTGGGATAATGTTTTAGGCAGTGTGTCGTGTTGGGTGACTTGACTAATTCAGAACAGCCTGTTATTCCTCATAAATACAAAGATGCAACAGTCTTGAAGAAAATATGTCAGGTAGTGTGGGAACAGTCGGTAGATGAATGGATATGATTGCCAGTCTGGCAGAATTAAGGAAATGGGCTCAAAGGTATCTGGTTTACAAAACAGACCCTACCTAGAAATACAGGTGATGTAAGCAGGAATGAGCAGCTGTGCTTGGGGTTATCACTGCAGAAACCTGAGGAATTGGAGAGGCTGAAATGTGTCAGAAAATTGGAGAAACCAAAGTATGTCAGATAAGGAAGAAAAAGGGGCTGTACACACAGCTTTTGTTTGTTCATTTGGATGTATTACTCTTTTCTATAACTAACTTAGGAAACAATCTGGTGCCCAGTGAGCTGGATGGTCCACAAACACCCCTGAAAGAAGCTGCAGCTGCTGCAGGGATGCCACAGGTATCCAGGAAGGATGAGCAGGTAGTTGAAGTCCAGCTATTTGAGTTTGTTCAAAGGGCCTAAACCACAGTGATTCCAGCATCCAAAACCTCCCACTGAAAGGGTTCATTGAAAGCAATTTATATGCAGCTTTACATCTCAGTGTGCTGCCTTGGCTCAGGATGGCTGCTCAGTGCCTTATGTGTGCTCCTTGCAAAATACTGCAGGTACTTGTCCTGTCTCATTTTAGGAAACTGCGTTGGTTGAATTGAGAGGCCAAAGACTAGAAATCCTGCATTTTTTTCTTTCAGCTCACCACACAAGTGGTGTTTGGGTATACTATTGGTGACAGTAGACTTAGAGGGTATTTCTCTCCCTGGAACTAAACAACTTGGACTTGCAGCATTAAATCCAAAGCACAAACTGTTGTGTTTGCCAGTTTGCAGACACTGAAATGTGTAGGGTAACAGTGGGAGGTGTCAGAGCACATAATGCTGTGACCTTGGGAGTGGAAAGGCTCATGGCACAAAAAATTCATAGGAAGCAGCACCCAGAGAGGTGATGCTGCAGTGGAAAAATCGTGGTATTTCTATATTTGACCAAGTCATCTATGAAAGGCCATAATGGCATAGCTCAGTGTCATTGACCTCTGCTTTTCCAGAGTGTTTTAATCTAATTATTTCACATGGCTACAGATGGCTTTGACTTGATTTTTTTGAACAACGGGTCTGTCTAAATGACTGTCCCTTGTTACAGTAAATAATGTGTAAAGATGCTAAAATCAAATTGGAGGCAGGCAGACTTCAGCTCAGCCTTTCTGTCTGCAGGCAGGAGGAACAGTGCTGTATGCCCTAAATCTGAAAGCCAAAGGGGCTTCCAAGAAAGTGACTAGTAGAATAATGTAAGAAAAACAGCCTGTGCTCAGCAGCCTCATTGTTTGTGTACTGAGAATCCCATTCAATATTTAACCCAGCTTTTTGTGCTTGTAGTAGTAAGAAATGCTCACTGGGGAATGTTACAGTGGAAACATTTGTACTAAAGACAAAAACAGGCTGCAGAGGACAGATGCCAAAGCATTGTGGCTTTTCAAAATTACTGTGCAAACAGAGTAAATGAAGTGATTTTTTTATTTGCATGATACCTTACACTCAGTATTCCATGTCCTGACCCCTGAGATTAGCAGGGCTGTCAGCCTGGGCCACATGTTGTCCCTTCCAGTGAGAGGGGGTGTCACGAGGGTCAGCCCGCTCTCACTGATCTGCCAGAGGGTTGGGTAGTTTGGATGCAACTCTTTCTTTGTATTCCTCAGCAGCTGTGGGGGTTTACACCCCTCAGTCATCAGCCTCTTTTGTGGGCCAAGAGTTACACATGGACCAGGGTCTGAGTGTGCTTTGATGCTCACAGCAGAGCCTCGGTGTTTGCAATGCACTTGGCACAACTGTGTTTGGCAATAGGGGTAATACGGTGCCACATGGAATTAATTTCCTGAAACAACGGAAGCACCTACTTTCTCGAGTATTTTTGCCACCATTGAAACATTAAACCACTTTGTACAACAGTTTGTGTTTGCTGTGGCTGGTAATTCCCTACTCCGGAGGCACTAGGCAGCAGCAGCCTGGAACCAAGGGTGCACTCAGATCTGCAGCCACAGGCTTTGGCATCAGAAAAGATAAAACAACATTCAGGAACTCCCTGAATCAGTTGGGCAGCGCTGTGTGGTCTTTTGTACAGGGCACAGAAAACCAGAAAGGCAGGATGGAATCTCACAGGCTGAGGTTGTCATCTTTCAACCCAAGCCTGCTGTCCTTTTGAGAATTCAGAGCCCATGGTGACCGTAAGCAAGCTTCAGTGGGCTCCTTCAGGGGCTTCCAGACTGAGGAAGAATATGAATTTTCCCCTGATTTGCAGAGGGAATTCAGAGTCTCTGCTGGCCTGAAGTGTTGCTAGAGGCTGTTGAACATGTACTGTCTGTTATTTGAACTTAGACACTTGGGATTTATGTGCGAATGGTACAAGTTGTCACTAGGGTGAGGTCTGTATTTCAAAAATGGATGGTGTGGCTTGTCCTGCAATAGCTGGTGTTCAGAACATGTCTGTGGCTGGTTGCTGAGGTCCTCTCCAGCCTCTTGGCAAGAAGAAAAACTCCAGTTCTTCCTGTCTGACAAGTTAATGTGCGTGTGGAAGTTCAGTTAATTCAAACACTCTTTGGAGGTCTCAACTTGTGTGGGTAAGGCCACTGCTGAGAAGGATGAAGCCTTGGTCCATCAGATCCTCTCCCTGCATCCCCTGCTGAATGCCAGTCAGCCCCAGCAGGGAAGGGAAGGGAAGGACACACTGCTGGGGAAGTTTGGCCCAAAGTTTTTTTTAATGTCTCCAGCTTTTCTCTAATCCCCCAGCCAAGAAACTAACTGAACTTTCAGCCTCTTAATATGAGTGGAGAGCATCCTGAAAATAATTGCTGCAAACAAAATTAATCTGGCCCTGCCTGCAGAACACCCCTGAAGGATTGCCTCCAAAGTGCTTGGAGTTAGATAAGAAATAAGCTTTCTTTAGTGATGCGTGTGCTTTCTAACTAAACTCCTTTTAAACAGACTTGCTGTTTAAATCTGTTTATTTACTGTGGCACATTGTGCAGATTATGTTTTAAGGAGCTCAGCAACCAACATCAGAGCTTTTACATAAGTGAGATCTGAGGAAAAATGGGAGTGAGATTTCAAATATCCCATTAATCTTTTCACTTTAGGTCTGAGCCAGCTTCAAATTGCACCAAGCTGCTGCCAAGCGTGAGTGAGTTTCCATCCAAATAAAGGAGACTTGGCAGGTCTGAGCTGAGGCTTTGTTTTCAGGAGTGTGTCAAGGAGAGGGGGATGGAGTGGTGGTGGAGGCTCTGCCGCACCGGCGCAGGGCTCCGTGACTGCCGTGTGCCAGGCGGGCCCAGCTGTGCACGCTGAACACACTCCTGCTTTTTACATTTCTTTGCCTATGTTTTCAATCTGTGTTTACAGAGGTGGCTGTTAAATGTTTGTACATGGGAGCCTGGAGTTAGTTGTGACTTAATCCCACACATGTGCAATTCAGCATCTGCCGATCACTGGGATTTAGGATTTTGCGCTAAGGCTTTACCACAATGGCAGCTGCAGGGTTCTGCAGCTCTTGGATCAAGTTCTGCTCCTGCCCACTTGCAGTGGACCTGAGTTCATTATATTGGCCTTCTGTAAAGTGAAGCCAGAGAGGTTAGAAGGGAATGACAGGGAACGTGGAGTGACCCGGTGCTGGCAGTTCTGTGGCCATCAGCACGTTGTGAGGAGCTGAGGGGAGGCCTCTGGGCAAGGGGATGGGGCAGGCTGCAATCTCACAGCCTACCCAAAAATCAGAAAGGCCTCTTTAGTTTTGCCTTTCCTTTTTGGGGTTGTGGGAGGAGTCAAGCCTCCCCACTTTACGTAGGGCAAGCAGGAACTGTCTGGAGGGACAAGCCCTGGAGATTCCACTGAGGGAAAGGGAGCTCCCTCCATCCAGCGTGTTACCAGCTTAGGATCTGTGCATGCACTAACCCTGAAATTCCCTCCTGCAGTCTGCCTGCTTTGTGTCCTCCACAATCAGCTGTTTTCAAAGTCTTCCCAAGCATTATTTCTTTGAGTTTTCCCTGAGGGAAACTTCTTTTCCTTGACTTTTGAAAGAGGGACTATATGACAGCAGAAGTGAGGAGGCCATGACTTCTCTTGTCTCCTGCAGACATAAATCAGATATCTGCTGCACAGTGTGAGCATTGGTCAGCCTTGCCAGGATTCCAGGTATTAGTCTGGAATTATCTGGCTGTGATCTGAGTGATGACATCCATCTAAGAATTCATTTGCTGCAAAGCACTTACTGCTTTTGGGGGCTTTGAGATGTTTGTGTCACTTCTTGCAGAAACCAAGGATGAAACACGAAAACTTTTGGAGTTTTACCAGTCCTCTTTCTTCCTTCCCTGTCATGCCCTTCCCACTCCAATGGATGTTTTCACTGTGAGTAAAGAAAGTAATTGAAGAATTCCCTAGATGACACTTGTATTTTTGGCAGACACAACTTTTGTTAACATCTTGAAGGCTCTACTGCCTAGAAAGCAGTTTTTGGTGCCTCTGCTTTGTGTTCACACCATGACTGCTGCCCTCAGCCTGACTGCTGACTTTGCTAAGCTAAAGCATTAAAATAAGCTAAGTAGTTTTTTGCCCACAGGCCCTTTTCTCTCAATCGCCTCTGCTTGATTTTAGGATGGTCCAAACCTCTTCAAAACACAATAAACTTATGTAGCTGGATAAAGCCTTTTCCAGGACAGTTTTTATGTGCTTCTCCAACCCAGTGACTCACATCTCTTTGTGGGATTGTAGCACTAGGTTCCTTCTGCTTTTATTTCTCTGCCTGCTAGTGCTCTTGGCTATCCCTGGATGCTGTTTTCTCCCCCTTTTTCCCCTAAAACTTGGTGAAGAGCTTGGTGTACTTGGATTTTCCTTCATCCTCAGCATGCACAGAGTGAACACAACAACAGATTGTGGTACATTCTCCCACACAGAGCTTTCCCACTTTTTATGGATCTTTGGGGTGCCTAAGGCCTATTTCTGACATTCCCTCTTTTCCCTTTCTGCTGACCTTGGCTCTCCTCACACACACTCAGTTATTCCCTGAAGTCAAACAACACATCATCTCTGGTGCCTGTGGAACGCACAGAAAACTGAAGTGCACAGCTTTTCCACACCTACAGAATTAGGTGTCAGCCCCTGTGCATCCCTGTGTAAAGCCAGCACTGGGAGGAGGATGGAGACTTCACAGTGTTATCACCTGTCTGGCCTCTTAGCTAAAATCCAGTCCAAGTTTTGCTGAGGCAGAAACTTGGCCACTGAAGCAGCAGATGCTGCTGAATTTCTGAATAAAATGTCACTGCGTGTTGGCACAGGGAAAGGCGTGTAGCGCCTTGCAGAGCAGCCAGCAAGGACAATGTTCCTGGCTGGGAACTGAGCGAGTCAGGAGCAAGCCCATGTTTTCTGCTCGTGCTACCTGGGTCGCTTGTCTGCCTCCTCTCAAGCCGATCTGTCGTTCTGGCAGAGCTGCTCTGAGGTTAATCTGCTCTCAGAGAAATTGGAAGCCAAGCAGCAACTTAAATGGGCAGCCCAGGGAGGGCTTTTTCCACAAGATTGTCTTCCATTGATGCTACTCAGTGACATCTGCTGAGGCTTGTGGTTCTTGTGCCACCTTCTCCATAATTAACGTGACAGAAAGAACACATTTTATCTCCTGAGGGGGTTTTTGGGGAGCTGTGCCTTCTTTAGGGACAGCTCAAACAGGTCCCCCTGTGCTAGATAAGAGACTGCTTCCCAGAGCATTCCTTTTGGGAAGGGGATTTGTATGTGGAGGAATTTCATCTTGAGTGGAATGAGGAGCAAAGCTCAGGTGTCTCTTTTATTGTTCAACTCGCTCTTGCAATAAAGATTTCTTTCTAGTAAACGCTGGTTTGTTTACAGAGCAACCTTGGATATGATAGATTTTTAAAAAAAAAGAATTTGGGGATTTTGGGGAATTTAGGGAATTTTGCAAAGTTTTCTGCACTCTATGCCTGTTGATCCTTGGAAGTCTAGCTGCCTGTGCAGCAGCAAAACACAGGTGGGTCAGGGGGTCTGGTGTGCCTCTGGCTTTTAATGCTGTGCCAGTCCTTCATGGTACCCTTCACTTCTCTGGCCATCTCCAGCCTTCCAGGATGGCAGTCAGCCCCTATGAGAGTGTGTGTGCAACTCATTGCTGTATCAGAGCCTGAAAAGAACCCCAAAAATAGAGTGTAATGTTGCTGGGAGAAGGAATGAAAATTATGTCGATTTTCAGGGCAAAAGAATGCCAACACCCCCTTCTTGAGCAACGAGTGTCTGATGAGGGCAGGGTTGACCCTCCCCTCTCATTCTTTCTCTCTTTCTCTCTTGTTTAAATGTGTATTACTACACTTTGTTTCTTCCTCCACCTTGGATAAAATCCTCGAACTGATGCCTGGGAAGGCTGACCTGGAAACAGAGACTAGGTAGAATAAAAAGATAAAAGGTATTTACTGAAAGGATGCGGCTTGGGCAGTGCAGGAATCCTGTCGGGGCTACACCCAAGTCAAATACACAAAATGATCCCAACAAAATGGATGCCTGGTGATGAGGTCTCACACTTTTATAGTTTTTGGTCCATTAGCTTATTTGAGTTAATTGCCCAATTATGGCTTCAGGTTATGAAGCTACATCCTCCTCTTTCTCTCTCTTTCTTCACTGTTGTTTACACTCTTGGGCCTAAAATTTGTCCTTGGTCCCAAGCTAGAAAGGAATTGTTTTATCTCCCTACTCTGTGAAGAGAGCTCGCCAACCCTTAATAGGAAGCCCAGAACTACACACTAAAACAGCACAGAATCTGAAAAATATGAAAGCTAAAACTTAAGGCATCACAGCCTCTACTGAATGCCTGTTGGGCAGTTGTCCCTTAGCAGTCCTTCACTTAGGGAAAGGTTCTTCCCCCAGGAATGGTGGAACACTGAACAGGCTCCCCAGGGAACGGGCACGGCCCAAAGACTTACAAAGCTCAAGAAGTGTCTGGACAACACTCTCAGGTACATGGGGGGATTTTGGGGTGTCTCTTGCAGGGCCAGGAGTTGGACTTTGGTGATCCCTGTGAGTCCCTTCCAGCTCAGGATATTCTATGATTCAATTACTTCTATTTTTGGATTGTCATGTACATTCCTGTCCTCTCTGGTTGGTACCCTTGTTGGAAGGGTCATTGCTTCTGTGGAAGGTAGGAAAGTGAAAGGTGCTGCAGCCAGGGAGAAGCACTACAAGAGGTCATCATCTGTGCATTATATTCTTTATTTTTTCCTCAAACTGCAACTTGTTTGCTGCCTTTCTGCTGCTTCCTAAAGAAGACAGGTGTATTTGTTTCTTTTTTGAAGCTGGAAATTTTAGGAAATGTGTTTTTGTTTTGCTTGGGGGTACCTAAAAATTGCTACATTAATTTTAAGTCCAGTGTTGAATAATAACTGCCTGGAGGTTTGTTACTTGTGTAGCAGGTTGGTGCCTGATGTGATTTTAAAAATGACCAAGATGTAAAACCCTGAGAGCAAGAATTTATGGAGGAGAGATAAGAAAATTTTTATTAAGAGAATGTGCTTGTCTTTCAATTTACTTTTTTTTCCCTCCTTAATATTATCTGCAGCCAAAAACATCCCAGAATTTGGATTGTCCTGAATATTGTCATTCTCAACAGCACTTTCAAGGGCAAATACCTCCTGAAGTGCTGAATAACAGGTCTTGTATCCATTCTTCAAAGGAAATCCTGTGCAGTGCCCTGAAATTCTGGCTTGTTCCAGCATCTCCTAAGCTGGAATTTACTTTTCCAAACGAAGTATCACTGATTCTATACCCAGGACACAAAACACTGCAAAATGTGCATCCTTCAGGATGGAGTTTGGACCCTTTTCTTTGATGGGGGCTCAGTGGCCCCTTTGGGGCTGTTTGGTTGTCCAGGTGCACCTTGGTTCTTGTTGGTACCTCAGGTTCTGAGAGTGCCAAAATCAGTCTCCTGACCAAGCCTGTATGAAACTGTGCCATGTTATGCTTCAACCACTGGGCTGAGGGTACCCAAAAAAACTTTTCTATGGCAGCTGTGAAGTTTCTGTAATGTTAACATTATAAAATGATTTCTCTGGATGATGCATGAAGCTGAAGTTTGGAAAGAAATATGGAGGAGCAGCTGCTGGGAAGTTTTAAGCTTAGAATGGAGTAACTGTAGATAAAAAAAGCTTTTTTAATTTATCTTATTTGTTCTAAAGTGGATCTGATCTTACAAGATAAGGGAGAATTGCTTTTGAAGCAGAAGGGGAAATGAATATGCAATTAACTAATGATTGAAGAAGCACATACTTAAAAACCTCACCACTCCAGTAGTGTGTTCAGGAGAACAACATGCATATTCCAGTAAACACTGTTAAATATCATGGTTTGTTCTGGGGGAAACACAAATCAGCTCAAGTGCTATGAGACAGGGACCTCAAACAGTTGCTGTATTTTGAAATCTAGACCTGGAACTCTTCTGCTTACTGATAAATGTGTATCCTGTATGTCTTGGGATGAAATGGGAAGGCTGTCTGCTGAGCAAGGTGTTCTCTCTGCTCCTCCCTGCAGGCCTTGTTAGCTGGGCCTTTGAATCTAGATGCTCTCTGGGGATTCTGCAAACATTCTGCAATTGTTTCCAATTAAGGGGCATGATATTTGCTTGAGTCTCTTTGATTCTTTAAAAAATATCAACAGCAATTTAGATGTTTATGGCACATTTAAAACACTTAAACTGCTATGCTACTTCTCCATCATGTCTGCAAATCCCATGCACTGTATTGTAAATAGCAAATTGTGGTATTGGCATTTCATTTTAACTCTTGCAACAGTCTCTTGCAATTTCAACAGTAATGGTGTCCTGGCTACTTACAATAAATGCTGTAAGTTTAACCAGGAGCCTTGTCCTTTCCAAATAGAACTTGGGGCAATGTGTAGTAAGAGCATGAGAGGCAGAAACAAGGAGCATACCTTGGGAGTAGCACAATCTGCACTCTCTGTAATCAACAGAATCCTTGCAGCTGTGCTAGACCTGTTGAAATGAGATTTGGCTTTTTAAGGTTTGGGGGAGAGGTTTTTGCTTGTTTGTTGCTGTGATGCTGCTGTTGTATCCAAAGAAGGTGATGTCTGTACACTGTTCAGAGAGGACTGCACAAGGGCACTGGAAATGTGGGAATTTGGTGGGGTACCAGCAGCAGAGGTGACTGCCCTTGCACCCCCTGCAGCCCTGCTTTGGCTGCTCGGCAGTGCTCATGAACTCTCCTGCAGCTGTGTACAGCAGGTCCTGCTCTAGGGGGTGGTTCCCAAGGGTGTTACAGCTCCAGGGATGTGGCATCTCACCAGCGACTCGCTCTGCAAGGCCTTGCTTGTGTTAGATGAGAAATATCCAAAAGAAGTTGAAGTAGAGGACAGGGATGTGGGGTATAGGTGACTTCTGTCCTTTAGCCCAAAAGGATGCAGTGTCTTAGACTGCTGCCTTGCTTTGCTGGCAAGTGCAACTTGGATGAGAATTTGAACCAGGTTCTTGATGGTTTGTAATCACATAAGATCTCATGATGCTTTTGAAAGTGTGTGGCTGTTAACCCCAGCATCCTGGCCACTTTCCAGCTCACAGAATTACCGTCTGTCTTTCCTGCCCCCTTCCCTCTACACCCCTGTAGTTTCAATTAGATAAGTCATTCCTTACTTCTCTCCAGAAGAGTGCACATGCCTGTATTCTGCCCACAGAGAAAACCTTCAACATCCACTGTATTTTTTTATCTAGACATCGTTTGCTTTACATTGTCATTTTGTTATCTAATTAGTATTATCATGTCAGTGTACCTGATGCAACCTTTCTAGTTCTGGGGCCTGAAGGTTTCTAGGGAGTGCAGCATACAGCTAATTTATTAATCTTCTAAACTCTACACTCAGTCAATTATTTAGTCACTTCTCAGTAGTGATTTTTGTCAGGAGGATGCTGGTTTACTCATCTATACATGGTGATACAAACATCAGAAGTTGGAATCCTTAATGACTCATTTCTGGCCGCTGCGTGGTTTTTGCACAGCATTCTGAAGAGCACTGTGGGGATGCTGAAACAGGGTTTTCTTACCCTGCTGGCAAGCAAAAGCACATGACATGGGCTGGACCAGTGTTCTGGAGGTGGTTTGGGATCTGGTAAGTGTTTCAGGGTGGCTGCAGCAGTGCCTGGCACGGTGACACAACTCTAAAAGGAGCTGACCTTGGTTTGGCTCCAGCTATGTGTGTGGCAGCCTCAGCCTGGGCTCCAAACTGGGAGATTTTAAAGTCCTTAAATGGCTAATTTTTCCTGATATGCTGTGACAGTGCCCCTGTAAAACAGTCTGAGCTTCGTGGCTCGCTGCAAGTGATAGCGAAGGCATTTCTAGTGCTTTTCAAACTCAAATGACTTTTTACACTTGAGCAAAGAAAGTGAGTCCTTTACCCTGGGATGTGAGCTGGGAACAGATGGACAATGATTTTTCACCAGCCAGTCTGTTGTCAGAGCAGTGATTCTCATTGACAGAGAAGTTAATAAACATTAGGAGGATATTCCACAATTGACATCTCCAGTCCACTGCCTTAATACTGGTTGTAATTCAGCTCAGGACCTTATAGAATCTTGTGTTTCCCAAGCTGTCATTTGAATGTGTTGGATGGAATTAAATCCAGTCTGGTTCAGATGTGGAAAAATTGATCTTTATTTTCTGTACTTAGGCAGGATTAGGCTGGGACTGTAAATTTTTGGAGACAGCCTGTGCAGCTACAGTATGCTAATGGTATGGTGCTTAGGTTTGCTTATGGAATACACAAAAGGTGTGACATAAATAAGAAATTACTACATACAATAATGGAAGAAAATCAGCTGGGAATAACAAATTGTCCTTAGAATCTCTTAAGAATATACTGTTTGCCTAAGGAGGAGAGTTTAATTAAACTCCAGGGTGAAATGCATCCCTGGGGAGAGGGCCAGCACATGGCTTATGAATCAGTTGCACATTAACCTGTTTCTTCTAGTTTAGAAGCAGATGTATGGGGTAAGTGTTTGCTTCTCTGGTCATTGGAGAACAAATCAGTGTTCTTTGATGTGTGGTGGGGGAAGGCGCTCTTAAGGATTTTTGCTGGTTTCCTCCCCTTTACCCCTCTGTTTTGTTTCTCTTCAGCAAACCACAGACCATTTCACTGCAAGAGCATGGAGGGACAGGACAAGGGGGAATGACCATGGAAGAGAGTAGATTTAGACTAGATATTAAAGAAAAATCCTTTACTGGGAGGATGATGAGGCACTTGCCCAGAGAAGCTGTGGCTGCCCCATCCCTGGAAGTGTCCAAGGCCAGGTGGGATGGGCTTGGAGCAGCCTGGTCTGGTGGAAGGTGTCCCTGCCCATGGCAGGGGATTGGAAGGAGATGTGAGTCTGTGAATTCCTTTCCAACCCAAACCTTTCTATGATTCTGTGTTTTCATGATTTCCCACTTGCTGTTGATTGTCCTTCTCCTTTCAGCTGCTCAGGAGAGCTGCTGACCTCCCCTGCTGCCTCCAGGAAGTTTGCGTGTGCCAACACTCTGAGGGAGACCCTGAGCAGGCTGTGCTTGGAAGGAGGAGGTTCAGAGGCAACACCCAGAAATGTCTGAGCTCTGCAGAGGATTGGAGCAGGTGACCTATGTGTCCCAAAACAGCTTCATGGGGGATGTGCCAGTCTGGGGAGCAATCTCTGCCTCAGAAGAAGGTAGGAGAAATCACGATATTTACCCTGTAGAGAGCAGCACCTGCTCAGTGTTGCTGAGTGCTCTTTGTTCTGATGAAAGCCCATGGAAACACTGGAATAAAACCATTAGGATGTCATGGCTGCTCCCTGCCATACTTTCTTCACAGTCTGTTGCAGATGTAATGAAAGCAAATGTGGCCCATTGGGCAACTTTCTACTCAGGGGAGTACTGTGAAGGCTGTGATACCTATTAATTTGAAAAAGATAAGTATGGGGCAAATCTTGATCTATTCCAAAGCCAGCTATGGAGAATGACACATTCTTAGTCAGATCTGCTTTCTGTGGTTTTTCAGAGAAATGTCGTACCAAGCCTGATGAACACAATTATTTTATGTCTAGTATAGATGAAAGGACATTATTCTGCTTCAGAATTATGGTTAAGTAAGTGAAGTTCTCAGGAAAAGTCAGTTCTTTACTAACCCTAAGTAGTCTTGCTGGTAAGACAGACAGTAGCAGGGAACTGGTAAACAGTATGAGCAGAAATGTGTTGGTAAAAAAAATCACATTTTGAGATTGAAGTAATATCAGTGAAAAGTTTGAGTATGAAGAGAACAGCCATGTGTCAGAGAACAAAATCTTTCTGACTAGAAACTGCTCTGCTCCAGTGCAAAAACCAAAACCAGACCTTGGAATGCTACTGATCATCCCGTGTTCGGTACAATAAGCTTGGTAAGGCAGTAAAGTGCTTGAAAGAGCCTTAAAATGAGTGATAAGTTTTTTGTGGCCACTGAGTGTTTTCCAGACTCCTACAAGCCTGGACTTTTGCAGGAAAAGTGGCTTTTATGTAAGTTCAAATACATTCTGTGTGTATGTGAGCACAGTGGTTGTGCACTGCAGGTCTGGGAACGCTGGGGTCACTGATTGCTGTGTGTCCTGTGTGGACAGAGCCTGCAGGGGAAGGGAGAGCTCTGGAGCCCGGGCACACAAACTGATCAATAAACCACATGGAGCCCAACATTTTTAAGACAGGTCTGAACAAGTTTATTAAACCTCTGCTAGAACTGAAAAATCACTGCATTCTACAAATCCATGTTCAGTCCTCTCTGGGTAAAACTGCATGCTAAACATAAGCAAAAATCCATGTCTATTACTTACAGCTGATTTAATTTTTCATACAAAATGTTTCAGTAAAAACAAAATAAATTGGACAGGGCATTTTCTATGCAAGAGGGCTTTACAGTGCAGTGTATTTGTAAATAAGTGCAGAGTTTGGCATTTCAGAGAATCAATAAGGCACATTATAGGAAGTGGGAGCCAGGAGTGTTTCCCATCTTTTGTGTACTGGTCTGGGAATAGATCAATGCGTTTCTGTCAGCATTCAGCAATGCCACAATGTCTTTCTGAAGTAATTGGGCAATTCACAGAATGAAAGATGCCATCCAAGGGCTCTAATACTAGTTACTGGAAGTGGAACATTTAGCTGGTATTGAGGTGTTCTGAGGAGACCAGGTAGTCATCCTTCTTTTTCTTCCTCTTCTTTTTTGAGGTAATTTGCTTCCTTTTAGGGTTACAAGTAAACAGACTTCAAAATGACAGCAGAAAGGCAAATGTCTTTTCATGGCTTCACCACTGGTTAACAGAACAGCCTTAGGTTGGGTTACTTCTTTTTGCCTTAGGACTCTTTCAAAGGAGGTCTGAAGCTTTCATACTCCAGTGCTCACAATACAGATGGAATAGAGAATGTCTTTATGCTTATTACTGGTGTCTTTCAGTGCCTGGAAGTAAGATGTGCTTGGTTACTGGTGACTGATGCCTCCTTTTTCCCTCCTTGGCTGCTGAACTATGAACAGTTGAGCTCATAGGGGAAGGAGAGAGAATGGGAAGTGTTTGTGCTCAGGACTTCCCCACAGGCAGCACACAAGTCCCACCCCTGTGTGTCTTAGTGAAAATGCAGAGAGCTGCACCTCTGTGGTGATGTGGGGAGCAGAGCATGTGAGGGCTGCTGGGTTAAGCCCAGCTTTTGGTAGGAGGAGGGTCTATATTATGTTCCTGCTCCATTAGAAAGTGTCCCAGCTGCTTTGGGCTGAGAATTGCCATCAATGTCAGGAAGGAAGAGTGACAAATAGCAAATATGAAGGCTCCTGAGGCTTGTCACTATCATACCCTGGTCAGAGACCTCAGTAATTTTGTGGTATGGCCAGCAGAGAATTGGAAGACTTGTGTGCAACACCCCCTTGTTCCTTCAGTTGTGCTCCATATATCCTTCAGCAGCACAGGAGAAACCTCAGGACAGCTGTGGGCCTCTCTGTGGAATTCGATGACTCTTGCTTGTGCTGTCACCCTCTGTAAACTGCATGTGAAGTCTTGGCCTGAGAAAAATTGTTGTGCCAAATATTGAAGGTCTGCTTAAAAAGAATGTGGTTCTTGTGCTGAGTGTGAAGGGTAAAGCAATGGGAAATGTTCTGGAAAAGTCAGTGGCCATGCAAGTCCAAAAGCTGGGTGTGCCTTTGGGAAGTGGAGCTGGAAGGGCAGCAAGGCCCAGGCTGTGCTTTTGCTAAATGTTGTGGTTTTTTCTGGAGAAGGGATACCCAGAGGGTGGATAAAGGGTGTTTGTGGTGCTATGTGAAAATTAAAACTAGAAACTGAGTTAATCTCTGGAATTGTGGAGCTGTTTCAGGAACTACACTGGCTTGATGTGTAGAATCCCTTCTAGTCTAGTGGTCTTTTCCTTCCTCACCAGTCGGAAACTGTGTGCAGCAGTACTAATTACAGGAGGACTAGAAGCAGTCTGGCCCTTGATGGGCCACAGGTGTCACCAATAAGGACAAGCCCTAATAAACAGGGGGTTGGCTGACCCTGAGTCAGGTGGGAGCTGCCTGCTGAGCTGAGAAGATGTGCCAGAGTCTGGGAGTCTGCTGGTCCTGCTGAGAGGAGACAGGGATATGGGGCTGAGAGGAACAGAAAAGGTGAGATGTTGGACAAGGAACAGACAGGGATAGGGGGCTGAGAGGAACAGAAAAGGTGAGATGTTGAACAAGGAACAGATGAAACTGCTGGTTTAGTCCTTTTCTTCGTTATTTCCACTTGCAAAGTAGCATGTGCCCACCATTGCTTTTTTAGTGTGCTCAGGTATCACTTGTAGGAAGTAGATGGCACAGAAAGGGAATTACTTTCTCTATCCTTTCTCTCTCATCTTTTTCCTGTCCCATACTCTGTACAAAATGGCATTTCCTAGTTTAGTGCTTGTATGGCCTTGGGCTGGGAGGTGCAATGGCAGTGTGGTGACATCCTTGGCTCCTCTGAACTCAGCCTGTGCAGAATGGCTGCAATGTGAGCATGTCAAGTACAATCACTGTCAGGGGAAATCTAGACCTAGAAAGAATATTATTCATTGCAATATTGGGGAGATTAAACTAAGTCCTGTTTCAGTTGTTGAGGTATGAGGTTTCTCCTCATGGTGCTTTATTTGCCTCAGTAAGGTATTCATCCAAGGTCTAAATTGTGAATGGCTTCAAAATAAAAACTAATTTAAACTATGTCAAATACTTTCTGTCATTTCTTCCTTCTCTCTCAGAAGTGAATTCCTTTGTTTTTCTCATAACTTAGCTCTAACTCTTGCAGTTCATAAATTGAAGGGGAGGATTGCTGCTTTGTTATAACATGAAATTTACCTTGTATGTAAGTGTTTGTTTTGATATCTGCTTCAAAATTTAGTCCTGAGCATCAGGAGAATGAACCATTATTTCTTTCAAGCTGATTTAGTCCAAGTGGAAGAAATTGCCTCTTCACTGCTGCATGCACTGTGGAACCAAAGAGCTCTTGGATAATTTTGCTGAGGTTGCAACAGGGTCTTGCTTATAGTGCAGAGCTGATATTTATTGTTCAGCATTTTCTAGAGAGCTTAATACATGGTTCCATATTAAAATAGAGATAGGAAAGGATAGTCTGTGACATGTAAGGCAGGTTTGACAGGAAAATCCCTTACACTGCCCAGAGCCAAGGCAACACTGATGGCAATGTTGTAAACCTGGCTGCTGTGCCTCAGCCCCAGGTGACAGAGGCATGATGTGCCAGGCAGTGCCTGCCTGTGTTTCACAGAGGTGGCACCATGGGAGGCTCCAGCTGGACAGTGATAACAGCAGTGCTCAGCAGGGCAGGATGTGATGCAGCCTCTCCCAGACTGCCCTGGCCTTTGCATTTCAGCTCAGGGTAAAACCATACTGTGCTTTGATTTTCTGTCTAATCATTCATCTTCAGGCACAGGTGCAAAAACGCAGACCGCAGGGAGAAGGCATCATGTAGCAATTACATTTTTCATTGTTCTTTATTTTTATTAGCACTATTTTCATTTCACGTTATTCAGCTAAAATTAGCCTTCTGTCTCATTGCCTCCTATTCTCCCACTCCCTGGCTATTTGGCAGTTGGGGTTGGGTTTTTGTTGTTTTTTTACCTTCCTCGTTGACTGGGACATAAATTGTTTGAGCAAGAAGGAATTAGAGTAGGACAGATGGCACCACCTGCTGCTAGTGCTTTGCTCCTTGAAAGGCTTCCTGGCCGCAGAGTCTGTTTTGGGCAAGATGAGGAGGAGATAGTTGGGTTTATCTGCTTTCCTGAAGTCCAGAGAGTAGCTATTATTCTGGTTCTCCTCTCTCTCCTGTGAGCAGCACTGCATCCCATCTGCTGGTGCCAGGCAGGATAAGATCCTGTTTTCTTCGAGTTCTTAAGGGCTTCATGTTCTTCTGCCATTTCTGCTTCTGCTTTCCAGCTTCTGCTGCCAGCTCTGTGCCTTTCTGTCTATCCCTTCCCCTCCCTGAGAATCCAGTACTGGTCAGTAAAGGGAAGATGCCAGCTGGGAAGGAGAAGGGGGAAAGAGAAGATGAAAAGGTCAGGAATTGCTGTGGTCCATCGGTCCTGTGTGACGTGTGTCTGGCAGAGCTGCTGGTCCTGCCAAGATCAGGTTCTCCATGTGATGTTCACTGGACTCCCTCCCACATCTTACAGGGAGTTCTTGTGGAAAACGGTACCCACAAACTAAACATGAAGAGTAGAGCCTACTCACATCTTTCCAAACCCATTCCAAGCCCATTTGTCTAGAGTCTTTAGCAAACCTGATTATGAACAAACCACAATAAAAAAAAATCCTGATTTCTCTTCATAGATATTAGTTCAAATGGAATCAGACTAAAATGGGAGAGTCACACTGGTGATCCTCAGCCATTTTCTTGGCTGAGTTGTACCCAGCAGGGTAACTTTGGCTTGAATCTAGGTGAGGATCTAGCTCTTGTATCCAGTTACTTGCAGAATGCTCATTAATTATGTGCGTGTCTCATCAGGTGCCCTGTCAAAGACCCCAGGCAGACTGGAAGTTGGGAAGCACCTGTGGTTAGTTAGGAAATGAGTGGCACTATGTCCAAATATACATGAGAGCAATAAGCAGTCAGAAACAAATAGTCTTTTAATAATTGCAAGTGATAGCTGACATTTGCCTCCACCCTCACTTAAAAATGGCATCTGCAGCTTCTAAAATGTAGAGAGGCATCTGTTTTCGGGGGACATGTGCTCCAAAGTTTTCTTTGCAATGGGCCAGAGTAATGTGTCTTCCCCAGCAGCACTATGTTCCTTGATCGTGGGGCATTGAAGAAAAGAGTAATTTATCAGAATTATTATGTAAGAGAACAACACCAGCACTTTGAGGTAGGGGATGACTCAAATAAATAACCATGTAAAAAAACATTAATTCTAATGGATTTCCTGTACATGCCATATGGATGCAGGAATATTCATGAAGTGACTCACCTGATCATCCTTATCCCAAATGCCTGCAGAAGAAGTTATTAGAGAAAAGTAACTTTCTTGTAAAATCAAACAAAAAATCCCCCTAAGAAACAAAACCATCAGAGGTTATGGTAGGCAATTTAAATACTTTTTTAATCTTAAAAGCATATACCCATCTTATTCCTGGTGGACTTTGCTTTAGATGTTTCTCATAGAACTCTTCCCAATTAGCATACTGGCTGCCACTTCCCACTCTTTAAATTGCAGAAATCATCCACCTTGTGATTTCTGGCAACAGTTTAGCGGAGAAATGTTCCTGGAAATCCCAGCTTCTTATCACTACTTAAAAAAAATCACATATGTATATTCAGGAAAAAAACAACAACCAAACCCACATTTTTTTATGCTGTAGCCTTTTTGAGCCAACTCCTTACTTTTGTCTGTGCTAGTGTATCCCAAATGGGGAGCATGGACCTGGAAGGGCTGGCTGATGCTGTTAAAGTTGTATTATGGTATTGTCACTAATCTGTCCCCCAGCTCCAAGTTCTCTGCTTCAAGCCTGGTGTAATGAAAGCATGTAGCAATGAAAACTCTTTCTGTTTTCAATGAGCTCAGGGTTTCACTGTGTTTTGGGTTACAGCTGCAGGCCGATTTCCTTCCCTTCATCACTCACAGATCTAGAATCCTTTTTCTTTCTCGTAAATTAACAGAAGATTTGGGAAAATCCTAAGTGCAAACACACTTCTGCCATGAACAGCACCAGGTACCTGTTCAGGTTGTGTTTTGTCAGTCCCGCTCAACTCCTCTGTAAGCTCTTGTTCTGACACAGCATTCACTTAATCTTTGCCCTATTGATTTCACCTAACAATCCATATAGGTTCCTATCTGGAAAACCTGTGAAGAAATTGATGCAGAATGACCTCTTTCTGAAGCCTGTGGAAGAAATGCTGCTGAAGCAGAATCCTAAACCCATAGTCCAATTTTAGTGGAACTGTAAATGGGAAAAGCGGGCCGTCCGTCTGGCGGAGGCTGCCCGGTGCATTAATTTCCCATCCCAGCAGCTTTCCCCACCTGCTAGTGGTGTGTTTGGCTGTGGGAGCTGCCCTGCTGCCTCCCCTGCTCCCAGGAGAGGGCAGCTCAGCCCCTTTGGATTGTGAGAATTCCTGCGGGAACTGGCAGCGAGATTCAGGGTCTTTATGACCAGGGAATCTCGAGTTTGCATCCTGATGATTGTTTGGAAGTGAAGAGTAGTCAGAAAGGGGCTGCAGCTTCGGAGGGAAAGAAGGTACGTTCCCAACTGGAACATGGATTTTTAATTCCTGGCAGGTTGTTAGTTTTGTGATCTGTGCTGTGGCTGAACTACTGGGCTCCCGACTTCTCTCTGTCTTTAAAACGGAGATGTCAGTCTCAGTCTCTGGTCATTCTCTGTGATGTCGCTCCTGCCAGGAGCCAGGGAGTCCCCATTGCTCTAAAGCCCTTCCTTGTGGCAGGATGAGGGGAATAGCCTCGAACTGAAAGGGAGCAGCTTTAGATTGGATATTGGGAAGAAGTTTTTTACTGTGAGGGAGATGAGGCTCTGGCACAGGGTACCCAGAGAAGCTGTGGCTGCCCCTGGATCCTTGGAAATGTCCAAGGCCAGGTTGGATGGGGCTTGGAGCACTCTGGGATAGTGGAAGGTGTCCTTGCCCGTGTCAGGGGGTTGGAACTGGTTGGTCTTTAAGGTCCCTTCCAGCCCAAACAATTCTACAATTCAAAAATATAATCTAAATTCTAGATATATACTATAGGCTCATGATTTCTGGAAGAAGGTGGAAGAGGCAGCTGTTGGAGTGGATGTGATTGTTGTAGCTGCTGCAGAGATCACAGGGAAAAGATGGTACCTGTGATTTTTTTTTTTTTCCCCCACATTCATGATACTTTCAAAAAAGTGAGAATTGTGGCCTTGGTAACATCAGGACCCAATCTTCCAATACACACCTGTCTTAAATTTTCAGATGAATAGAGAATCAGTAAAGGCCACTAGAAAATGCTGAATATTGGAATAGCCCAGAACAGAGCTATATAGATAGATATAGATATATATATATATGGCAAGATCTTGATGCAGTTCTTGAAAACTCTTCATTTCCCCACTTGGTCTTTCACTGAATGCAGACCAGAGTTGTCTTTAGATTAGAACTGTGGAATAACAGGAATAACACTGGTTCTGAGGAACAGTTGCTTTGTTATAGAAAAAAACAGGGAGTTTCACTCTGTGAGCTGTCAAAAGGATGATGGTAGAATCTTATGAAATGTAGTTTGTGTTTCATCTCGTGTTTGACTACAGAGAGTTGTTTGAGCACTGACAAATGGTGTTAAGGGCAGCATGATCTACAGCATTTGAGTCGTGGTTGTGTTCTGCTGTGGGTTTCACTGTGAGCTACTGAATGGTGCATCAGTTTCATTCTCTGAGACAAAACATGAATAACAGTGAGATCGAAAAGTAGTTTTAAACTGTAAATATTGTTATTAATATTAAAGCATGTTTCTTTTTCTCCTTTTTGTCTGTAGTCTCAGAAAGTCTGACTTATTGCCATATGAATCCTGTTTGTAGCTGGAAAGAAAACGTTTTGTCTGGTTTTTAACAAATACTTATTTTAATTAAGATTTTAAAAAAACTCCCAAAGCTGAAATTAATTCGGATCACATCCTTGATGTAGTCTGGAAAAAAAAGTAATTCCCATTTTTAAACATATCTTTAACATTAGAGTAGCAAAGGAAATAAAGAGCTGGATTTATACAGAAATGTGAGGGAGAGAGATGGGAAGCAGTGAAGATACTTCTCAGATTATGCACTTTGGGGTGATGGCCTTTGCTGAAGACAGGACAAAATCCTACCCCAAAGGACCCCAAAGCAGCCAATATTCAAGGCAGAGACTGCAGGGGTGTTCTCAGGCTTTCTTTGGTGCTCCTTCAGTTTGTCTAAAGAACTGGAATATCCATGAAGCAGAACTGACACTTGGGTGTTCCTACCTGTTAGGTCGATGCTCTAATCAGACCAGGGAGACTTTCCTTCCCCTGCCAGCTCAGCCACTGTTGGTCTGTGTCACAAACTGGATGAGCTTCAGGCAGAGAGGCTTGGAAAACAGGTCTGGGGGGTTTCCTTTCCTGCTTCCCTGGGCTGCAGAGTGGTGGCTGAAGAAGTCACTTCTTGGGGCTTCTCTAGAGGCATTTTCATGCTCACCAAGAGGATGTGCTCAGTGCTTGCACAGCCTTGGGACACACTCCTGTTCCTGGAAAAGGGAAGACTTGTTTTAAATCCTTGCTGTGAAATAGAGTATAGATGGATTTTCCATATTCTGTGTAAATGTCCTTGTTGTGTTGGATAGAAGGCTTTTATGTCCCCTTCCATTCTGAGAGTCTAGCCTGAAAATAAAATCATTCAGCTGAAAACTATAGGCAAACATAGGCCCCTTTTAAAATATCACCACATAACCTCCTTCTCTGGGATGCCCTTTCTCAGCATTAGGAAGAAATGTCTGTCCCTGGTTTGGGTGGCTGATATTTTGGGTAAGAGTTTAGTTATCATATTCCCAAGCTTCTGTTTCTGCCTTTTCTATTTCTAGATAACCTTCTAAAGCCATGTTAGCAGGACTGAACATGGAGCTGTTCTGTGCACTGCCTTCAAATATCAGTGTTTGATCCTGGGCTGACTTCCCAACTGGTTGTTTTTCAGTAATCTGCATCTCTCATGTTATTTTTCCCCTAATTATTAATTTGGCTCAAAAATAGAGCACGTTGTGGGTAATCTCAGATAGCTGAGCTCTTCTAGAAGCTGATATGAGATAAGCTGTGTCTCATTAAGTTGCAGAAGGAGAGCAGAGGACCACACATATTCATCTGACATCAGGAGCAATAATCTGGGTAGCACACAAAGAATTAGCAAAGTTCAAGGCATCTGAGCACAGCAGGGATTGTTGCTTTCCATTTGAGGTTTTGAGAAAGCAATGAAATAGTGTTTAAGGTGATGAACTTAGATATTGATTTAGGTATTGCTTCAGCAAGCTCTTCTCCTTAGTATTATGGTAAAGTGTGTTTCAATGGAAGTACTCTTATATAGTAGGAAAGCAATCAAATTAGGAAGCCAATTTTGGATCATTTTGGCTAATAACAGCTTCTGAGCTGTCCAGACCTTATCTATTGCAGAAGTCAGGTAGAAATCCAGTTGCATATGTTTCCTAATGCACCTAGAATTATGTAGGAGCAGAAGGAAACACAGGAAAATGAAGAGCTTAGATCTTGGGAGAGGTTTGGTAGTGAGGCTGTTTTGGGAGTGGTGTTTTGTTAAAAAAAACCCTTTTTTTAAGAAAAACTTGCTGTTGTTTGTATGCTGCATGTGCAGTGGGACATGCAGGCGGCAGCAGGCCATTGTAGGAGCTCCTGCTTGTTTTAACAGCTCTTAGATTACAAGGGGAAACTGAGGAATCCATTAAAATATTTCCATCTGGCACTCCTCATGCAGCCACCTGAGGACCTGAGTTCTCACCTCAGTAGTGGAGTGCAGGTGCTGGCTCTGTGATTCCAAAGATGACCCTCCTTAGAGCTGCCAGCACAGCCCTGGTGGCCTGGCACGGGGCTGTGGTGTGGGCATTGAGTGACAGAAAAGCAGGAAATAAACTTTATTCAGAGATTTAAACTGTCACAGTCCCATCCAGGGAACACTCCAGAAATTTATGATGTTAATTTTGTTCATAAAGAAGTAAACTCCACCAAACGCTGAAACATCTCCTGTGACTAAGGCTCCAGACTCTTCCCCAGGGCCATGTAACTCTTAGTTACTTTACACTTGACTTAAATTAGTCCAATTAATATATCTTTTTCCTCTAACCTTTGCCAGAAAGGTCAAAATCATTTCCTAGCAAATGATAAACTCCTTTCCTACCCAAGGACTCTCAGGAGTATAATGATTTCTTCAACTTACAGATGTATTTCTGACCAGTCTGGGCAAACGTCGTAAAGGATTTTACTTTCTACCACCTGCTGTGCCCCATGTACTATCCACTTCTACAGGGGCTGCTCAAGAGCTGGAGAAAGTAAGTCCTGCCACTATTTAAAAATAAATAGGTAAATAAATTCAGTAAGTTAGGTGCATTTCCATCTCCTTCCCTTTAGATGTGCTATGGGCCCTGTCAAATTACACCATGTGAAAGGCCAAGATAAGCAGGTTTCAGTCCTGCACCTGAACAGTGACAGGTTTTCCATGCATAAACCCCACTGCTTTGAAGTCCATTATCTTGTAGTTCTGCCTTAGAAACTTCTTTTCTTTTGGAGAGGGGACTCCCTGCATTCCACATCAGCTGGGCTTTCTCTCTCAGCCGCAGAAAGGCTCCTCAACACCAAAGCAAATTTAGTTTGGGGTCATTTGTGAGGGTACAATGTGTTCTCTGAGATGGATCCAGGATCACTAAAATGTGTGGCTTCACTTTTCAAAAGTGGTGCAGGAGCAATGGCAGAGCAGAGCAGCAGTGCTGGAGTGAGCAGCAGGTCGATGGGGCACAGGTGGGAATCTTCCCCTGGCACTGGCCCTGTGCATGGTATAGAATTTGTTCCCCTTGTGGTCTCTCTTGTAGTCCACAGAGGAGCCTGTCTGTGATCTCAGAGATCAGGGTTAAGATCTTGCACACTTGGATCACCTCTGGGTGTCACACTGGCAGTTTCCTAGGGCAGATGTTCTGTGCCAGGACGAGGTTCAGCACCTGCCAGCAGTCAGGATTGTGGCTTGGCTGGTTGTTGTTGGAAATGCTGCTTGTGTGTGGAAATGCTGCTGTGCCCTGAGGTGTGAGCAGTGCATGGCTCTGGCTGTAGGTCTGCTGGAGTCATACACTCTCATGTATATTGAATGTGTAATGTATTCATAGACTCAAATGTGTCCTGTGCAGGACACATTTATTTTGTTTTTCAGCTCTTGCTGCAGTAAATTTCTGATGTCATGCGCATTCTCCACACAAGGCAAGGAAGAAAATATATTTAATTTGGTTTCCTGTAGAGGCTACACCCTTTTGGCACAGCTTTCATTTACAACTGCAGTGATAAGTAAGTAATTCATCTTTCAGTGCAAATCAATAGGAGAACCTTGTTTCATCTCAGTTTCCTTTCATTTTGTTTTTCTTTGCTACACTGCTTTTCTCCTGCCTGTCTAATCCCTCTGATGGGAAGCTCAGCCCTGCCAAGAGCTGCCTTTGGGTAATTGAGTCACTCACTCTTTCTCCTGCAATCTCTGTCCAGCTTGAGAAAGGTTGGAGCACTCAACTGCTGTTCACGTGTGCTTAAATTTAGCTGAGTGCAGCTGTGTGTAGGAACAGTTATGTGAAAAGCTCTGATTTTTTTCCTAAACTGCTCTGAGCTGGCACATGGAGATCATCCTCTGGTAGCCCTGTTCTACAATCTCTGCTGTTTGCTCCATGGGATCTCTGCTCCTTTGCTGCATGTGTCAGATGAACTGGGGAACAAATTCTGTCTGTGAGATCTCTGCCTCCACTGGAGAGCCTCTGTGTATATGTGAGGATGAATAAGAAGGATTTTATCTCTATGTTCTAATTTACAGCAGAACACAGAGTACCTTTCAGGGGGTTTGTGGCAGATACTGGTGTTTTCAACTCTTCTGGTCAAAAAGTGTCCTTTCCTGAATGTTACAGTGGGATTTCATTAGGGGTTTTCCTTGTCCTTTTTCTAAGTATGTTGTTTTCATCAAAAAATTGAAAAATTTTTATATGGATATGCTGGCAGAGCAGAAGGGAGCATGTCTGAGACCTCAGTGGGGAGTCCCTCTGCCTTCAGTCTCTTGCCTGAGCAAGTGTCCATGTCCAAACTGCACATGCTGTGGTAAAACTGTTATATGGAGCTCTCTAAATTAGAGATTAAATATATCTGCAGTGGCCAACAGACAGGAACTATTACCTGTTTTACTACCTAAAAGATATAGCTTGGTCCTGAAGGAGAATAGTGACATGAAGTACAGGACTGCAAAGCCACCAGGGTGGCAGCGTGAGCCAGAAGAGATGTGAACAAAATTTCAAGTGATCTGTTCAAGATATTCTGCTTCTGCTTAAAATTTTCTTAGGGGGTTAAAATAGTCATGTCAGTCTTTTCCTATTGGAATCCAGTTGTGGGACCAGCTATAAATGGGGTTTCCTTTGTATTTCCTTGTGTTACTCTTCTCCTGTGCATCATTGAAATGAACTTTTGAACTGATGAGCAGAGCTGCAGCATCTTCTCTTTTGTGGGAAGCACTTCTGGTGGGCAGCCAAGAGAATGGATTTTCCTTTCAGTTTAAATTAACAGCTGCTTTAATGAAGCAACTGAGCTGCAGTCAAACCTGCCACTTGTCAGCCTCATGTCATTTCAGTTGCTGCTGACATGTGGCATAGGTGTAAATTTTATTACTGTGAGCTTCCAGATGCAGAAACTGTCCAGGGCAGAGAGCATCTCTATATCAGCCACATCAGCACTGATAATTCATTATTAGTTGCTTATTTATTAATTGTTTAGCTTTTCACTCAGTGCAGGCAACACTGTTCTAAAAGGCTCAGCATCTACTGAGGCTTTTATCCACACGTTTGAGGTGTGCTGTACTGAGTACAAAGGGACACCTATGTAGTAAAACATGGGTGTATTTTAGTCGTTTGTTTGCAATAAAAGGAAAAAAAAAAACCATCACCAAATCAGGCAAAATTAGTCATAGTCCAGCACAGAACAGAGTGTAGACTTGGCCTATCACTGCACAGAATTCAAATATTCCGTATGTGCAGTTTTTGCTAGGAAAAATGGATGCATTGTTTGCTATTTTTAGCTCATGGATGTGTGTCAAATTGTTAAGGAAACAATCAAACCCCATGCTGAACCAAAGAGCATAACCAAGAGGGGATAAACAACTTCTCAATTTGAAGCTGCATGTTGCTGGGACTAGCAAAAATCTAAAGATATTGTTCTGCTTCTACTAATTGCTGCTTCAGCTTGTCCAGCCTCTGGGTAAGGTCCCCAAGGCACCTTTGGAGGAGCCACCTGGGTTTGCTTTATGGACACCTAGACAAAACCAGGAACCTTTAAACACTTCTAAAACAATGTCTGGGAGAAAAGGGAGGTGACACTGAATGTGATGCACAGCAAGGGACTGGTGGGGCCTTTTAAGTCATCTTTGGGCTTTGAGCACTGGCAATGCAGCTTTTATTCTGTGCTGTACTTCAGAGCTTTCCCCCACAACTCTGAGCATTAATAATCATTTTAAAATACTCTCCTGACAATTCTTATATAAATGTAGGGCCTCTAGAAAAAAAATCCAGGCATGAAACTTGAGATAAAGTGTTGACAATGGGCACGGCTGTTCTTTGTGGGAATACCTGTCACCCAGAGTGGAGGTCCTGCATTGTCACTGCTCCCTGTTTGAGACCAATTACTGCTGGGCAGGGAAGAAAGCATATGCAACAAATCTGTCTAATAACCACTTTTGAGGTGCTTTTGTAGTGACATTTTGTAGCTAGCAGTCTGCTAAACTGTTTACCTCCCAGAGAGCATCACTGCTGAAAGGCCCAGCGTAGTTTTAGCTTTAGCTTTTTGCAAATTCCCCTCAAAAAAGACCCTTCTCTTCTCATTGTCACCCCTTTTGTTGCCTCCTTCTTGCTCATTTTTATGGGCATAACCTGAATTTTTATTGGGGCAAGTGAGGTCAAATTCAACCTTACCATCTCTGCTGTGATTTGGGAAATGCTTTTATGTTCAGGGAGCCATTGTTCTCCAGCCTCAGCTTGGAGAGCTCTCATAAGGATAAGGCTATCTCATAAAATTAAAATCCATGCAGTCAATTACTGGGATTTTTTTTTTGTTGTTAGTAATTAACTATTTTGACTGACATTCTGTCCAGGTTTTTGGGGAAGGATTTTGCTCTAAGGAAATCAGTCTACACGTTTAATAGCTTGGCACTGAGAAAACCTTGAAATATTAAAACGATTTTTTAATATAGGCTGTAGCATGGCTCGAGGCATCAGAGATTTTAAAAAAAGTTTAATGTTTGGTTTTGTGGTCAGAAACTGAGAAGTAGATGGAGCTCTCCCAAAATCTGTTTACAATTAGAAATACCAGCTCTTTTGCAATCTGACCTTCAGTCCTTTGGTTTAGACTTTAATATCATTTTTCTTGGGCTGAAAGGGCCACTACAAAATCTCTTTTGCTGTCAAACACATCCTTTGCTGGACTCGGTTGCCAGCAGCAGTGACAGGAGCTCTTGTTCACTCTCTGTCTCTGCACAGTAAAGCATATCCTTGTAAAAAATCTTATAAAACCTGGGATTTTTCTGCCATGCCAAATCCCTCATAGCTGAGGCCATATTGGGTTAAAGTAAATACCAGGTCCAGGCTGCAGGACCTCTCAGAGGGCTGTCCTGGCAGCCTGCTCCTGTGCCCATCCTCACTTGGTTCTGTGTAAGGGAAAGCACCAGCAGTGGGGCACTGTGATTGCACTGGAATTTTCTGCTGTTTCCTGACAGTTGCTATTTCCTCTTCCTTAACAACCTGTAGCTACAGGTCAATACTGAGCATATCACATTTGGGAAATGCAGATAGGGGGTGATGCAAGACTCCCACACTCACACACACAAAATTCAAGCTGTCTAATATATAGCACCCTCTTCTTAAAAATTCCTAATGGTTTGTACCAGGGTAATTCATCTCGTTATTTCAATTCTAACCAAGTGTTTTTTAAGTGCTAAGTGATTCCAGAACCATAACAAAAAAAACCCTAAGCCAAGGGAAAATTTTTAGACATTCATCCATATTTGTCAAGAAGCAACCTAAAATTTTGACGGTGGTGGCAGAGAGAAATGTTGAAAAGTGCTGTTGTGGGGTCAGGTCCTTGTTTAATGAGGATATGTTTTGTAGCCAACTTCCTTTAAGGTGCTCTCCAGATCTGATACTTAAACCCTGCTTTTAATCACACTTACTGTGATTAGAAACCAGCCACATTCACTGCCCAGCTATACCTAAATTGGTTTTTCTTTCACTGTTTTGAAGAGGATGTGTCGAAGTTACCACTGAATTGTGGCAAGTGCCCCTTAAGGAGCTGAGAGTGATCAGAACTCACCTAAAGTAGGCATTATAAGAAAAAGATGTCTGAATGTTACAGAAAATTTAGAAAATGGAATATAAAGGAGTTAATAATCTGAAACTGAGTCAGTGTTTATCCTGAGAAAAATGAAGCTTTTTAAGGTGTGTCAAGGTGGGCAATGGGAGTGGAATAATCACCTTCTCCTTCTTTAAAATGTTTGAGGTTGTGGATTTTGGTGGATTTTATTTTATTTTGGTTTTTTAATGACAGCATGTGATGTTGGTGCCTTTGCAGTGGTGAATAATTGAACTCAGGAGCCAAAGTGAGTCTGGTTTTCAGATGCTCATTCCCTTTATCTTGTGTAAAGAATGAGGACAGCTTTAAACATTCAGTGAATGGCTGGGCTGGGATTGCTGGAGTGTAGAAACACAGACCCTTTCAAAAGCTTTATTTAGGTACAAGGCTCAAGGAAGGAGCATCAGTCTCTAACAGAAAACTCATCATTCCAAAGTCTGGGTGTGATGCTTTATCAGAGAAACTTCACAATGCAGAGAACAGTCAGCCCTAGCAATCAATGCATCAGTGCTTTAAACATTCCCAGTTTCTGCAAAGAATTGAGACGTCAAATCAAACCAATACACTATGTTCCGTGTATGAATGCTGATTTTCTTTCAGGATGCAATTACCTGCAGGTGGCTTTCAGTGCCTCCTCGTTTGCCAGCTTGAATCCCAGCAAAAATATGTGCCTTGAGCTGGATGGGTTCTTTAGGTGGGGGAGGAAATCACATCTTTTCTGCTAGGGAATTTTAGGGACATCGGGGATGCAGGCGGACGTTACCTTCCTGGAACTTGGGCAAGCAGCTGAGTGCAGATTTCTGATGGGTGCTCAGGGGTCTACGGTAACTGCACGTGGTCACCGAAGATTTTGCCTTTCTATTTATAAAAGGCATAAAATACAGGTATATATAATATAAATATACACGAGGTATTTGTTTGCAATATGGAGTATACATATAAAAGACAGCACATTGTCGTTCTCAAAGGGGAAATGATTTCCTTAAACAACGAAGAAATACTTTAAGTTATTTTTAAACAAAAGAAAGAAGGTTTTCCTGAGTAATTCCAGCATGCCAAACCCACAGCAACAGTACACTTAGTGCTGAGGAAGGTGTGTATTGAAAAGACTGAATGACTGAGTGTCAACATCAAAGGAAAACCGTGGCTGACAGTGAGTGAGTGAGAGATTGGGCTGTCACATCAAGGGGGAAATCGATGCATGGAAACAAAAATGAAGTAACATTTTACCAGCTAGTTGGATAACATATAATGATGTTCAGCTTTTGGACACAATGCCTTAGGCAGACTGCTGATGTGTGAGGAGCCCCAGCAAAGATCTGCCAAGTCATATGTATTTTTAGGTGTTCACAGAGATTTCAGTGGGTGCAGGGAGAAAGAAGAGGTGGAAAAAAGAGATTACAGTAAAAGGTGCTAGTGCCCTGACACCATGATCTCTGGGAAATTATGCTCCTTAGAGAGGAACAGGACCCAGAAAATACAGATGGTTCCTTGACAGGACAACCATAATTGCATCTGTAGTCAGTCACTGCTCTTGAATAAAATGATTACTAGCAAAAAGTGAGCGACTTATAACAAAATCTGAATTCTAGAGATTTTCTTCCTCTTGTTGGTTTGCTTCCCAAGGACCCAATTATCTGACTCATGGAAATAGATGCTTATACATTCACCACCACCACTTGGTGTTTGTGCAGGTGCTAAGCCCCCTTCTGCAGTGATTTTCACCTGCTGGAAAGGCGAGTGCTTTGTGACCTCTCCAAAGGAGAGCTCTGTCAGCCTGGTGCTCTTTTTTTCTTTACTTAACAACTACATGTGTACCTGCAGGAAAGTCAGCTCATGACTTATCAGCAGAACACTGGAGTGATTCCTCTCTATTGCTCCAGTCTGGTCATTCCTTTTAATTGTACAGAGGGCTGAGGCAGGGAGAAGAGGCTGCTGGAAGGGCAGGGCAGCCTAGGCAGCAGCTCCCCTTACAGGATTTCAGTTGTATAAAAGAATTTCATGCCTTAGGTTGGGCTTTAAAATAGATGTGGGTCTGCTGTGAAATAGACATCTGGATTTAGGTTTGAATTAATTTGCCAAATTTCTGAAGAATTCACAATATTATGGCTGGTCATTTCTCTGATTCTTGCAGGCTTTGGAGGGAGGTGAAAGCCCTGCAGCTTAGTGGTGCAGCTTTTGCTGCTTGGGCACTGCCCTGTGCCTTCAGGCTGGGCAGGAGCTGGCAGCTCCAGTTTCCTCCATCCATCCAAGGAACATGGGTTCCCTTTTGGGAAGGTTCACTGCAGAGTTTGTAAATCTTTAAAACAAACTGGTCCTATAAAAATTCCTAATTTAAAATACCTGTGCACTCCACATGGGTCCTAAACTGGAAATAAAGCTGTGTGGGCTTGCTTGCCCTCATCCTCACAATATTTGTGGAGCTCTTTGTATGGGTTTTTTGGTATTTTTTTTTTCCTTGTGTGTTTTTTTCCAAATTTTATAAAGTGTTGTTGTGTCCAAAAGTCTTATCTCTAAAGCATGTTCAGGTTTTGTAGGCTAACAGGTTACTTTAGTTAATGATGCCTATACGACCATGGTGTTAATTGAAGAAAATGTTCTGAAGTTATGGTGAAATAATTCAAGAAATAATGCTACTCACCTGAGATATTTGTGCTTTAAAAGTATCACTACAGACAGAAGGAAAAGAGTGAACCAGCAGCATAGGCTGATGTTTCACACTGTTGTCCTTGAATGTTAGAAGTAAATGCATGTGGGCATTGAGCTGTATAAAATTGAGCTATATTTTATCATTTGAGTCCATATTTCACTTCCAATTAGTTTTTTCTGTATGCTTATTTTGACTGACCTCTTCTTATTTGCATTAAAAGCTCATGAGTAATTTCCATTTCTGAGGACCTTTGCTCGTGTGCCTCTTGCTGTGGTCCTGCCAGGGTGAGTGCACTCACCAGGCTCCAGGCAGAAGCAGTGCCTGCCCAGGAGATTCCAAATGCAACAGAGGAGCTGCTGGCAGAATAATGAAGTTCCTCAGCAGACAATACTCATTTGCCTCAGTGCTGACTGAAGTGCAAGTTGCATTTGGTATTAAAGATCACCATCCTGATGATACATGAAGTAGGGGAGGGATAAGACATGTTGTTTCTTCTAATCTTTCCCTTTGAAGTATTTGCATGCATAAAAATGATCATTTTGGAAAAAAGCGTATTTGAAAACCAAGATGTACTAATGTGATGCTTTTCAAACCATGTTACTTGGTGTGCTTTTGCAAAACATTGATGAAGTGTCTCTGACATGAGAGGGAATGTAATGGTTTTGAAAGAGTGTTTCCTTTTTATCCTACAGAAACATTCTGGATTGATTCCCTGCTGTTGGCTCATTGTGAAGTGGCAGTTCAGGCTGAGAGAACCTTTACTGCTGTGGTGCTGGAGCCTTTGGTCAGTGCAGGTGGGGAATGATTGTCCAAAGTGGCTCCTTCAGCTCTGGGCATCCTCCTGCATGTGCCCTCAGCTCACAGACGTGGCCAGGTCAGTCTGGCTCGTGCCAGGCTACTTCCCCCAGTGCCAGGCAGCTGCTCTCTGCAACTCCTCCTCTGCTTTAGATCCAGACCCGTGAAACAACACTGTGGTGTCACTTTTAGAACCTTTGAATGGTTTCCACATAAACACTTCAAGAGCCTGTGAAATAAAATTGCCGTGCAATGTTCTGAACAAACAAACAAAAAAAAAAGGGGATATGCTGAACAAAAAAAGGAGTTGGCCAGTGGGATGGCTGGGCATGGGCTGGGGGGTGGTGAGAGACTGCATTGGGCACCGCTTCTTTGCTATATTCTTTTATCATTGTTACTGGTTTTCCTTCCTTTTCTGACCTATTAAACTAGAAAACTATTTCACCTTTTTCCCAGTTCTCTCCCCATGCTGTGGTGGGGAGCAAAGGGCTCTGTGGTGTTTGGCTGCTGCCAGGTTAAACCACAACACTAATTAGTGCTGTTGCTGAAAAGGCTCCTTCTTAACAACCCTAGAAGTGGTGTGGGACAAAATGCAGAACAGAAAGTTTCTTTTGGAGAAAAGATCAAAAAGTGATTTTTTTATGAAACTCATTATTTTTTCTTCTGTTTTTTCAATTTTTTATATGATTTCACAGCCTGCTAATACCAGCAAAGTGGGCTGTTACATGTCAAATCACGCCAGCACTTCCAATCATCTCCCATGCTGTAATCCCAGTAGTGTATTTCGTTTTTATTTACTTTAAACCTTGTAGGCAGATGAACATTACTTTTTATTTTCAGCTCAGAAGAACTGTTGTACATTACCAAGAAATATTTGCATTCTGTGATTAATACTGTTATTAGAAAGCAATGCTGTTCCTGCTGTGTCATACGGTCAGGCCAAAAAAGAAACATAAACAATTAAATAAAAAACTGTTTCAAATTACCTCAATATTAATCTGAGGGGGTTGTTTTTACCATTTTTATTTCAATGTCTTCTCCTTTACAGGGAATTTTGAAAATTAACTGGGTTTTAATTCCAACCAGAAAGACACACTTTGGAGTGAAATCGAATCTGGAAAAACATGTCAGGAGAAGCTGAAACATCAGGCTCTGTGTGTGATCATAAAACTTTTTGCTGCAGCTTCTAATCAGGTGAGACTCCAACTAAAATTGGTAGAAATCCTGCCTGTGGAGTTTTGGCCTTGAGAGTGAGCTGTGAACCAAAAAAAAAGGAAGAAAAAAGTATCAGGGAATCAATGCCAGAAAAAAACCCAAGAAAATATTAATGATGGAGGACAACTCCTGTCTTAAAAGACGTAATAAAACGTTGAATGAAATAAAAACTTTAATAGCATAATTTTACACAAGTAGATGTTGAAATACTGATGGTTTAAGGCATCAAGAAAGTAACACTATGGCAATTAAGCATTTAACCCACAAGGATATGTCTTTTCAGGATACTTTCAAGGATCAGTTGTTGAGTTTCCACATTCTGGTGTCCTTTTAGAAAGAGCTGCGTGATCAGGTGGAAGTGCTTTGGGAACTGATGCTAGCCAAGCTATATTGCATCATAAATTGCAATCAGGGATAATTATATGCTTAGGATATTTATCTAATATTACTTTCTGCAACCCAATATTCTCCTCTGTACAAAAATACCCACTGCTCATTGATCAAGGAGGTCTTTTTGTCTTTTGAATCTTCTAAAGAAAGTTGCTTCTGGAATGTTTTGAAATCTTGTAGAGATGAGCTTCATGTCCAACCACCTGTTTCAACTACTACTATCAAAAAAGAGTTAAAACCCCCTTCCCTGCTCTGGGACAGAGATGCTCTTCTAGAGTAGTTAATTCAATCAAGTGTCAACAGACAAATGACCTCATGAATCACAGGGATCTATGGAGACATCAGTATGGAAATTGCAAGAGGATTTATCAGTGATAAAAGTCGTCTTAATGTGCAATTCAGTGTTCCCTCTCGGAGTTTGGGAGGAGTTTAGGACTCCTCCCAAGTGTGGAATTAAATCCTCTGCTTTTCCCTTCCCCCATCACCCATAGTAAGGCTCCGGTTTCTCTGTCTAAGGTAGGGCTGCCCCAAAATACCACGAGGTGACTTGGGGTAAAAGAAGTCAAGTGATCTCCATTTTCAAAGCCACTGAAGGAAACTGCTCAATGCAGGCTGCATCCCAAATGATTGTTTGTCTAATTTAAGTCTGAATTAAGGAAATCATAAGTAAAGGTAAGTTATTAAAAAACAAGGAGGATAAAGCAAAAGGCAAAATATGCATCTGCAAAAGCTATTCCACTTGTGTGTATAAATCAGGAGACTGTGTGCTCAAGTGGAGAATTAGGCTGAGTTGCCTGCTGTTATGCATTTAAATTAAGCAGGAGTCTAATAGCTTTTTTAAAATCTGGCTCTAAGTGTGTTTGAGTTTTTATTTTTTTCTCTCAGAGAAGAGATCACCTAATCAAAATAGTGCTTTGGAAGGAAGAACAATTCAGTGCTGAGCACGAGTGAGGAGCTCTAAGTACTGATAAAGCCTGCACTGCCTGGGGAGGATTTGTTGCTGTTGGTGAGAGCCTGAGGAGGCTCTTGGCAGCCAAGCAAAGCCCAGTGCTAATGGGACCAGTGGTGCTCTGTCCTGGGGCAGGTGCTGAGGGAAGGAAGGGCTGCTCTCAGTTCTCCTGCTCTCCCTGCCTTCTCTGCTGCTGAGGTTTTGGTCCCGGTGAGCTTGCACACGGCGTTCTGTAGCATTCCTCTCCTTTCATCTTTTGAACCGCGCTCTAAAACAGGTGACAGAAATTTCCTAGAAAGTTTTGACCTAATTTCTTGTCCTCTGAAAAGAGAGGCTGGTGTTCCAATCAGCTGCTTGGAGGCCAGGGCAAGGGAAGAACCTTTCCCCTTTCCTCCATCCCTGGGGCAGGCAGGTCGTGCTCCAAGCTCCAGGGGCTCTGCTCTCTCATCTCCCCGCCTTTCCAGCAGGGTTCCTCCACCTGCGGCAGATCATTCTGCCTCTTTATTTTCTATTATTCTATAGTAATTCTATAAGTAATATAAATAAATATTATATATATATATATATAAATAATATAAAATATTTCTATAAATCCTATTATTACAATTTATTTCTATTTCATCTTTCTCTAAACATGGGGTTTCTGTGTGAGCTGAACATGACAGCTCACGGGCAAAGTATTTTTGGTACAAAGCATCTGAGCCTTTTGTCTGCTATTGTTGTACTCTACAGATACCTCAAAGTCAGAGGGAAACACTGCACCTGTCCTGCAGAGATCAGTTGCTAGCAGGGACTTTAAAAGTGAGTTTAGTCTAATTGCTGCATTTTGAGCTTACAGAATAGCTAATTTCACTTGACTATTGGGAGGTGAGGTTAGGGTTTTTAGGTCTGCAATTAGGAGACCCAAAGGTGCCTGCACTGTCTCTGGGAAGGATGTGGCTAAAAACCAAGTCTGAAATTCTAACTGTGTTCTCTTTTCCTGCCCTATTTTGGTCCTAGAATTTACTGTCTGTGTCTGCTGCAGCTGGAGAGGCAGAGGATAAAGGGGAGACAGAGGTGCTGAGCCCATGCTGTCTGCATGTTTGTGTGGGCACTTGGGAGAGAAGCAGGAATCTAAAAGGAGGCACTGGCCTGGACACTTTGGGTGTTGACTGAAGTGCTGGGCCATGTGGGACACAGAGGGGATGCAGCAGATGTGGGGTGGGAGGCAGTCCTGGGAGTCAGAGAGGCTCTCCTAGAGGCCATTGATGTTTCAGAAAGGGATGCAATGTGTCCAGCTATTCCTGGCTGGTATTCCTGACTCTGAGCAAATCAACTCTTGAGCAATCTGCTGTGACTTTCCCTGCAGTTTGTCCTGGGCTGAACTAATCTACAGCACCAGAGCACCAGCTGGTAAATCAAACCATTATTTCAACTTCTCTTTATTATTTTTCCTCTTTATTCCTGCAGTCTTTCCCAGTGCAGAGCTGGGAAACTGTGGCCAGGTAAACAGAGCCCTCTCCACCTGTCTGCTGTGGAATGATCTCTTGGAGCCTGGATGTGTGATCAGCATCTTCAGCCTTCCTCAGCCTCCTGTGTGGCTACACCTATTCATACCCTGTTAGCAGCTTTATATCCTTTATATGAGGAGTTCAAGGCTCACTAATCTTGCATCATTTGTAGTCCTGTCTAAATTCTGATCTTTACAGCTGCTGCTCTAGAAATGAAAAGATTAATCAAATGCCAGAAGATTACTAGAGCTTCAAACCAGTCAAAATTTGACTGGGAAAACATGTTAATCACTTCTCACTTAACCTGAGCACATACTGCACCCTGTATTTCTTCTCCTGCTCTTGTCACTGATGTTCTGTATAATGAGCACCTCTGGCTGACATATGCAGAAGAAATTATAGTGCTTTTTGCCTTCTGTTTTGCCAGATATGTCTGTGTTGGTGCTCTAGATACTCTTCAGACATCCTGATCAAGCCTATATACACAAAAACCAAGATCTCACACCAAAATTCACATGTAGGAATATGATTGCAGAGAATTATAGAATTATAGGGTTTACAAAGTATTGCAGAAAAGTAGCAAATAAGTGAAAGAGAAAGGATAAGCTACACTATTCAATAACTCATTTCTCATATTTTAGTAATTTGAATATAAAGCTGTTTCAGCAGCAAGCAAAATTTGCTACAAGTAGCTTAGTATAAATGCATTTAACAGAAAAAAAAATCCTTGACCTTTATTGCCATTTTGAGCATGTGAATAAAAAAAAGCAGCCCTTTTCAAACACTTGAGTTTTTCATCAGCACCCAGTGAATTAGTCCTGCTGCAGTTGATAGGATTGCTGCAAAACTGCCCCAGTACGGAGCTGAACTTAGAGATTATCCTGATATCCCCTTTGGGCAGCAGAGCCACACCACGGCAGCACCGAGAAATGGAAGTTTGAGGGGGGTTTTTGTTCTTCAGGAACTTGAGCATGTCCCACACTACCACAGAGAGTCCATGCACAGTACCTGACACTGAGATCTGACTGTGTCCCAATGGACACTCAATATACACAGAGATCCTCTCTTCTAAATTGTGTCTAAACACACAACTGGCAGGAGGCAAAAGAAGAAAGTATATTAGTTTATTTTGCTGTTGTTTCCATCAAGTTAACTATTGATACGATCTGTGTTGGTTTTGATATTATTTTTCTGCTTTTAAATTTATGGAATGACTCCACTCCCCAGCACACCTTGTTGATTTGGTCTGGAAAGAGAGAAGTTCCCTTCACACAGCTTGCACACAGCGCAGGTGAATTTAATGGACTTCATTTTCTTCTTCACTTTTTGAGTGATTTTATAATGGGAGTTGTTCCCTCTTGTGGTCCTCTAAGACTATTGATATTTCACCGTTGGGGACCAGAGAAGTGTCTATAACTGTGGCTACAGCTCCTGTAGAACCTGCAGGTTTATAATGTGAAGTGGCTGGACTTGAGAAAATACTCATTTTGTGATGGGACTGTGTCTAACACCTCTGGATATAATGGTGCTGCCCAAACCTCTCAAAAATACTTGGGTTGGTCTTTATCATAAATGCATAATAGGAATTTCTGTGAATATGTTATCCAAGTAACTGCAAGGAGAAGCATTAGAAGGTAGAAGACAGAAAAGTGACAAACAAAAAAACATTTTATTATAAGAAAAATAATTTCTCCTGCTGCTGCTTTCTGCTGCAAGAAGGGCAGAATTGTGCATGCATAAATCACAGCCTTGTAAGTATAAAGTAAGAGTATGAAGAAAACCTAAGATCAGAATTTTTCCACATGGAAAAGAGTCTGTAGGATGGGAGAAATATTCATTGACTTACAGGAAACGATAAAATGTCCCAAAGAAAATATAGGAGCCAATTGATTTTATGTGCCACCATTTGCAATCTATAAATACCCCCGTGGCAAACTCAAAAGATCTCAGTTTATTTGTGACTGAGAAATGGAGACCAAAAGCAGCCTCATATATAAATAGAATGGATTTCACAGCCCCAAGATTTATTGTGTCTCCTTCAGCAGTGGGGGTTACACACTGAAACAAAGCTGAGCCATAATGGGAAAACTGTCCTACTTGGGATTTATGAATTTATAAAGGATATAGCCAGTTTTGTTGTGTGATTCAGCAGTAAATCACTGCCTGTGGGTGCCAGAGCTTGCCTCGGGAGGGAAGGTGCTCGTGGAAGGACACAGCACAATTCCCAAGCAGCCACTGGGCACCACATGGGAATAAAAGGAAGAAGGGTGAGCAGAGAACCTGCCCCAAATCCAAAGTGCTTACTGAAGCACAGCAGTAGCCAGCACTGGAAAGATAAAACCTCACAGCCAATGGAGAATTTGGAGAATTTTTTAAATTAGGAAATATATTCTGTCAGGCTTGTATTTAACTTACATTGCCTCACCCTTTCCTCACCTTTTGCTCACTGTCTGCCTGTGAGTAGATTAGGACAGGTCACAGTTACATGCAGGTTTTATTTACCTGCAAATTTAAGCTTCCATTGCTTTATCTCTGTGTTATATGGCATACAGTGTTTGATGATGTGCTGCAGCACCTATGAAAGGTTTTCATTTTCATAATTGCAACTGATCTATTCAGTTTGATAAGGGGAGTGGAATGTGTGGTGAAGCAGAGAGGGTTCCATCCCTGGTCTGACTGTGGCAGGAAGGTTCTGCTCTCATCCTTGCAGAGGATGTGCATGTTGAGAGACAAGTTTCTGAACAGCAGGCACAGTGCTGTGTTGAGGCTCAGATGGGATCAGTCTGTGGATCAGACTTCAAATGGGGTATAATCAGGCATTGCAGACTGCTGCTCATGCTCCTAGAGGACTGGCCTGATTCTCAAATGTACCAGGCAATCAACTGCCCCTTACTGATTTCAGTGGGAACTAGTCAGCCCTCAATGCGTCAGAAAAATTGGGCTGGTTACCTAGAAACCTGCATAGGGTTTTCAAATCTTTACTCTGGGGTTGTTCTATTTTGGTGGTTTTTTTTAATTGCTGGAACTAGCCTCTGTTTTCCTCTGCTCCACATATGCTCTTCATATACTTTTTCTTTCTCTGCAATTGTGGCTTTTTTGGCACACTCAGCCCTGGAAGTCTGGTTGATTCATACATTTTGTCTTTTCTAGATCTGCCTTGGAGAAGAGGAGTTAAGGAGTTTGATTTTGGTAATCAAAAGATGGCTTGCCTCTGTTTCTCCAGATTTTCCAATTTTGCTCAATTGAGAGTCTTGCTTTAGGTCTCAGCTGAAAGAGACCCTCTGCCATTGATGTGATTTATAATCACTGATGTCCACAGGTGACAATTCCTTGTCCCCTTTTGGTACAACAGGTCCTCTGCATGTTGTAATTCAGCCATATGTCTTCTGTCCCCTCTCATCCCCGGCAAAATGACCTGCAGGAAGAAAGAGGAGGGGGCAGAAACAATGATTTGTGAGCAAAAGCAGAGTTTCAGCAGAGGAAGGAAAAGTCTCAGCTCTAACAGTCACCATCCCATAAGTGAAGAGGCTCTATGCCTGTTGTCCTCTGCCTACTTCTTCATAAGAGCAAGAAAAAGGGTGCAAATTTTGCAGCAAAGAAAATGCAAGGTGGATATTCGGGATGTTTCTTGCCTGTTGGGGGTTGAGAGAGTGCAAAGTGCTGGAGGAGGGTTGTGGAGGTTTTGGAGGAGCAGTTAAACAAGATTTTGGGACCATAGGGTGTCACTTGAGTCATTACAGACTGAGGAAAGTTCCATCCAGGGAGCTGTAGATGCAGGAGATCCAGAGATGGCTGCAGCTCCCGTGGGTGGATATGTGGATGGTCCTGAGCAGAGCAGAGGCTGAGAAATGCAGCTCTGGAATCAGTCCCTAGAAGAAGGATGGCAAAAGGGGATGACCCTTCCCTTACAGGTGTGACTGTCACAGCCAGGTGCTGGTTTCCTTCCATCTGACACTGGGAATCTCCTGCTCCTTTGACTGACATGTGTCAAATAATTCACAGGCTGGAAGGAGAGAGAGCATCCAAGGATGCTTGTCCTGCCTCTGCAATGAAGTGTCTTTGCCTAATTTCACAAGTTCTTTCCAGCTCTCAGCACTGTCCATAAAGGCAGCAGAGTGCCCCTGAAAATTTAGAAAACAGCTGCAGTTTTACAGGTATTTTCAAAACAAAGATCCAAACAGAGCCCTTATTCCCATATTAGCTTGGTACATGTTTTTCTCATCAAAACAGTGGAACAGGCTCATAAACAGTTCTTCCTAAGGGCTTTGTTGGGGGTCAGAGGTCCTGTCCCTCTTCTCTCAGTCTTACAGCTCTCCACACCTTTCATCAGAGACTGAGGCAAAGAGTATTTTTTTTTTGATAAAACTCCCTTTTCCTTTAGCACCTTCCCATGCTGCCAGGCAGCAGCATGGGGCATGCCCAGGAGCAGGGCACAAAAGGGATCTCTGCCCGGTCCCCATGTCCCCAGGGCACCTCAGCTGCTTCCAAACCTCTCTGCAGAGCCCTGAGCAGAGGTTTTGTGTAGCCATCGTGACAGTAACGCTATGAAAGATGCTGCTGATATCAGTCTGAGACAGGAAACATGAAGAATTAGAAACAGACTCCCCTGAAAGAAGCAAGACAACAGGATATATTACAATATCAAAATGTGCTTGACAGGTGGAATTTATGTATCACGTAGTGAAAGAAGCTGTTTGGTGAGTGACACATTTCATATAAAAATATATAAACCATTCACTTGGATAAGAAATGGACTCTGTGGGCAAGTAGCTTAGCTACTGTATCTGATGTGCTGCCTGTTAAAACAGATATATTCATTTATGAATTTGATAATCATTACCTACTTTTTGTATTTATTCCATGGTAAAATTCAGAGTTGGAAGCATCACTCACAGCATCTGACAATATTCTGTGTCTGTAACTGGCTTGATTGTGTTATTCCAATGTTGCGGGATAGTTAATAATCCCTAGTTAATCAGAGTATCTATTGATTAATATATATTCCCATTAAGGTAAATATAAATCATAATAAATTAGATAATATAACCATAATAAACCTGCTGTATCCAGTCTGTAACACACTAAATCAAAATTAGCAATTACTAATTGAAATTATATCCCCTAGTATAGCATTATATAAATCAAAGGCATTTCTCTAAAATCCATGCATCATTCAGAAGATTAATCCTCTGGCAACTCTAAATGTTTTTCTACTCCATTCATTTGGCTAAGCTGTATAATGGTAATAGCCCTGAGGTTAAGTACACAACACTGTGTTAGAGCTGACAGCGTGGATGTTGCCATGGGTGTCCCTCTTGCCCATCCCACTGCACCCACCACTGTCCCTGGGCAAACTCAGGGCACTGCACCCACCACCAGCTGACAGAGCTGAGGGGAGAGTGTCTCTGCAACGTGCTTGGGAAGCTTCTACCCAGTGCACTTGGGCACAAAACACTGGGGCACAAAACACTGGGGCACAAAAGCAAAGTGCTCATCTGGAAGAAACATCAGGGATTTGGATGATCCCAATCTCACCAGAGTTTTTTTCTTCCTTACTTCCTGCTTGGAACTTGAAAAGCTTGAGAGAGGTGTTTTGAATTTCACTCTCCAACATGCCAGGGAGTGGACAGGAACACCAAGAGGAGCTGCTGGGCCATGAGAGGGCAGGGCAGTGACTGAATGACTCTACAGTGACACAACAGCCTGGCATGGACAGGCCTGAGTGAGGGGATACTGCTGGGGTCCCTGGAGGGTATCTGGAGTCAAATACCCTTTATGAATGATTTTTGGAGTACATTTCTGTAGGGATCACCCCTGCCCTGTCAACAAGGGTCTGGAGAAGCTCCGGTTTGCAGCCTGTGCAGTGGGGGAACACTGACAGCTCTGGGGTGAGCAAAGGGTGAGGAGAAGCAGGTGTGACAGCCCGAGCTGCATTCACTTGCAGAAGCCTCACAAAATGTCCTCACCACACTCAGAAACCCAAGTGGAGGTTACACAAACCCCTCCTGCTTACTTTGCATTTTCAAAGCAGAGAACTGGGCACCAGTCCAAACCCATAATCCGTGTGAGGGCATGTCACAACAAATAGGAAAGGGATAATTAGAATTTTATGAAGTGGCTCTCTGTAATGCTACCTACTGTTTACTTACCAACAATTTTAAATTTAGGAACTGATGCATTTTTAATACCAATTAAAAAAAAACCTCTAAGAAGCTCATATTTGCTCGTAGTTATGTGGGTTTTTTAAAATAACCTTGTTTCTCCAATGGGACCAATGTGTGTGCACGTGTGTGTGTCTGCTCATAAAATGGTACTGAAAAGTATGAGAGGATAGGAATGTGGCTTAGCAGATAATAACTCTAGATTTAATTGTTTCAAGTCTTGTGTTTTTTTTTAAAGTCAAGGAAAGTCCAGTTCTCTGAAGAGAAAAAAAGAGAATGAGCCATTCCTGGGCTTTCTGGAGTGTGGGAGAAGATCCACATAACAGGTAAATCTAAAAGCAACACAAGATGGAATGATTTCTTCATTGTCTTTGATAACAGCTGTGTAACTTAGCTAGAGTGGTTTTCTTTTACCCCTGGCAGGACACTATTTCAGTGCTATCTCACACCTCTACATGGTGTCCAGAGACAGTAATTTGACATATTGTTTGGAAAAAAACAGTGCTTTAGCAAGACTGTACATTTTATGTTATTGATTTGTTGTAGCTAATAGAGCTGCATGGATATTCTTATCCATGGGCAAATTTGAGATGATTAATCTACTCACACAAAGATTAGTGTTAAAAACTGAGGCTCCCAGTGCCCAAAGAGCCCCACAAGGCAGGGGCAGGGCAGTCTCTGCTGTGTCCTGCCAGGAAATCACCCTCCTCTTCCAGCCTTAGCAAAGCTGGACCTGGGCACTGCTCTCTGCTCTTACAGCACTTGCAGGGCCATGGTTTGAGGAGGAAGACAGGGAAATGCTGTGTCAGACAGAAGAGCTGTAAATCGTGGGATAAGTTATCCTTGAGCATAACCTGGCAGGGATATGGAACTACTCAGCCTCGCTGCCCGTCTGGTTTGGCTTCAGGTGCTTAAATCCAGTTCTGCCACCTATGAGAACACTGGAAAGTGTTTGCCCCTCTCAGAAAGAATTTCTCTGTACTTTCTCTCTCCTATGGCAGCATTTTGCTGCCCAGCTCTGGATCATCTGTGTGTGCATCTCTGGTGCGCCAGAGTTAAGGCTGGGTGTTTAAGGAGTTGACTTGTGCATGTAAAGGTAACCCCATTAGACACCGTCTAGGTCCAGTCTGTTCACGTAAAAAGGCACGTGTTTAAACACTGACTTATATGCAGAATCTGAAAACACTGCTTTATGGTGCTCATGATTAATCTTTTTAATAGGTTTCCATGATGGGGACAGGGTGAATGGTGAAATGGATTTGGGTCTTTTTATTTTCTTTTAGCTTGTTATTATCTAGAGAAAAAAACCACACTAATTACTAGAAGCTAATAGCGAGTGTGTTACTTATCCTCTTAATTAGTATCCTAATTATTAAGTGTGGTGATAACCACTAGTTAGAACATATTTGCTTTTTAAGACTTTGTTTATCTGTCTTCCCACTCCCTCTTTTTAATAACACTGATACCAGCAGAGTTGCTGGAAAGGGAATACCAATAATTTCCCCTTGGGAAATGAGTCATTTTGAGTCTCCTGAACACTGTTATGATTTTCATTCTGTTGTAAAATGCTTTTCACCTTTGAACTGCTGGCTCATGCTAGATTCTGGTATTAAAGCACTAACATTTGAAACTGTGAGGATGAACTCAGGGCAGCAGAAAAGGTCACCTCAGCAGCACAGAAGCTCACTCACCTTCAGCCCTGTGGGAGGCTGGAAGGCTCGTGAACTACACAGTCCTCAGCTGTCCATCCCGAAATCCTGGGGGTTCAGTGAAGGATTGTTAGGATGTGGCTCTACTGAAAATCTCCTGCTCCTTTGGAGTGGGAGGATGGGATTTCTGAGTGCTGCCATCCCCTGTGTCTGCTCTGAGCCCAGCACCCACTGCCACAGTAGGTGTCTGTTCCAAGTTCATCCTTGCTCAAGTGAAATGGCCAAGCAACTACATGTGAACTCTTAATAAAAGAGCTGTTTAAGTAGAGAATTAAGTGTAAATACCTGCCAAAAATCCTGTATTGAGGTGATTGGTATAGATGGGCCACTGCCAGAAGTTGTAATAATACAGCATTTTTATGGAGTCTTATTAACTTTTTCCAGGGAGCGGCACATTGGAAGTGACTGAAGCCAGTGATTTAAGATGCGTGGCAGAAGGGAAGAAAGATCTCTTGATTACTGAGCACAGTGTACAGCTGGGCATGAGTTGGATGTGCTGCAGCACACCAGAAAAAGTACTCTGTTAAACGTAAAATCTAATGGAAGGAGCAAGACATCCCTGCTCCTCCTGCCCTTGATTCCTGGCAGTTTGGATTACAAAGTGCTTAAAGGCTGTGGATTAGAAGAGCTGTGTTAACTGCATGTACAGTCTCTGTTTCTGTGGCCTCATTAGCATTCACGATGCTGCACACTGATTTGACATTGTTTCTGCCCCGGGGAGCTTGAAATCTAAAGGCAAAACCCCGTGACCATCCGAAATCTGAACATTTCAAGGAAAGCTCTGAAGAAAGGATTCATGAGACTGTGAACAAACACGTTTCTATTGCCATGTCAAAAGCAGGGAGCAGGCGGGGAACAAACAACTGGAGCAGAGGAGAGAAATAGCGAGAGAGTCCTAATTGTCGTCAGCTTGATTCCAGCCTTGCTCACCCTGACAGACTCTTTGTCAGGGCAGGCTTTGCTGATTTACACTGATCTAAGTGAGGACATCCTCCATGCTTTTATCCAGCACAGCTGTTACTGGAGTGGTTTTAACCCCCTGGTCCCTTTGCCTTGTTCAGCCTTTGTGGGTGCCCAGGGAGGAACAAGCAGCAGCACAGCCAGGCAGGATGGGCAGGCAGCTGGTGGTGCTTCTCCCTGCAGGGACACCCTTGGAAGAGCTGCAGGGCTTGATCTGTGCTCCTGCACACCACCTGAGGCCCCTGTTTTTTCAGAAAAGTGATGACCTTCTATAGGCAGCTTTTCTTTTGGGGTGTTCTGAGCTACCATGAGCCCCTGGTTTGTGCTGTGAAGTGCAGGTTGTCCACCACATGACCAAAAAAACTTTTTTTATTCTTCCCTTCTGATTTTTAGGTGTAAGCTCTGTAATTGGCAGTAGAAAATTTTGGTTTCCTTGAAGAACAGTCAGTCCTGGGCAGGTGGGGGTTTCTTTGTGTAAAAAGAGATGATCAGCACTTTCTGATTCCAATTCTTGGCAGTACTGCAAGAGACAACAGGCTTCAAAAGCAGCTTCCTTTTCTGTGCTGGTTTAATAAATGTTTCTGTAGCTACACTAATAGCATAGCATGTTCTCTTTTTTTTCTCTTTTTTTTTTTTTTTCAGCTTTCTCCTGCTGGAGGGGTGGTGCAGCAAGAGATGGAGAGGGAAGAAAACTCTTTGTCTTGAGGATTTGGCACATGCTGTCAGGATCCCACCACTTAGATGGGACCCACTTCTCTGAGCAGTGGTAACCTGAGGCTCACCAAGAGTCAGGAGAGTGTTTTGTAAGGTCACCATGTGTCCCACTGCCCGGTAAATTCAATTTCTCCATCTTACTGGGCTGAATTCTTACTGGCTTCTCCACTCCTGCCTGCAGCAGTTAAGCTTTGGCTTTGAAGTCTGTTTTTTTGCATCCATGCAAGCATTTCTGTGCAGTGACCAGAGGAGCTTTCAGCACAATTTATTTATTATCACACTCTAATATAATACTTTCTTAAAATATTATGTACATTGGTAAGAAAATGTGTGATCACTTATAATTGAAAGCTGCCTGTTGCTATTAGAACATTTTAAAAAAGTTAATGATTACTGGGGTGGGGACTAATAGCACAGTGCTTTCTAATTTTGGCTTTATTTTATTGTTTTTAGCACAAAAAATTGTATGCAACTGTAAGATGTTGGCTCACACAGAATTAGATGTGCTGAAGCTGCCACCTGATGTTTCCTGATGTTGCCACACTCGAGGCCTCTGTGTGACATCTGTCTCTGAACATTTCTGGTCACTCTCCTTATAAATGGGATCATTTATAGAATGTAAGGGATAGAGAGTCCTTCCAGGTATGATCCGCTCCGAGTTGCCTCAGATTTCATAATTATTCACGATAATGGCCCATGGACAGCAGGTAGTTTCTGTGGGGAAATGCCAGGAATGTAATTTCTGAAACTCTGCTGCTCTGTGCATTCAGCATTCCCTAGAAGGAGCCTGTGTTGGTACAATTCCCTTGCACAGGGTTCTTGTCCTTACTGACCACTGGGAGAAGTGAGTTCACAGATATCTGTATGTTGCACTGGGTTTCTTTCCCTCTGAGCCTGAGAGGTGCAAGGAAATAAAATCATAAAACTGTTCCAGCAGCAGGAGTCCAGTGAATGGGTAATTGACACACAATGTAAAGGTGTTTGAAAGAGTGGAGGAAAAAATAATCTAAATGTTCTCCTTTAACTGGGAAAATGTATTATTATTTATGAATAATTTTTGCTGTTGAAGGGAAGTGTAAGATACAATCAAAGACACCATAAAAATGAAATGTATAAAGTGTTATTTACATTCTATTGGAGAAGAAGGAATCACTGGCAGGGAGAATGCTGGTTTATTTAAATACAAAATCAGGTTATTCAGAATTGCATTCTTAGATTAACTGTTGTAAAAATGTAGTCCATAATTCTTCCTGCAGTAGAAATATGAATGCTGGTGAGCACTGCTAAGACTCTAAGTTTTGTTTGTATCTCCAGACCATGCAGGTGTCTGGGGTTGGAGCTATATTCTGCTGCAGCAGGAGGTGAGCAAATCCAGAGCTGAGTGAGAGGCAGTTTTCTGAAGGATTTGCTGTCCCTACAAAGAGTGACAAAAGCAGTGAGAGCACAGCACCCAGCACTGGACACCAGCACTGCTGGTGGGGAGCAGCCATGGCCCAGACACCTGGGGCAGGAGCTGGCACTGCCCTTCTTTTTGTTCTTAAAGAATTGTCCCATTTTTAATGAAATTTGCTACTAATTGTCAACATTCAAAGGTTCATCACTACCTCAAGGCATGAAATGATCCCCATAGATCCTCTCTGGGCTGTCAAACCCGTCAACCAGGGTTGTGTCCTGCTCTCTTTATCCATTAATTGCTTGCTGCAGTGCTAGAAGCACAATCTGGAGAGTTCCTTTGGAAGTTCCTTGGAAGAAAAAGATAACACAAAAAGGAGTAAAATACCACATTTCTTAGTTCCCAAGATGCATTTGGAGACTGATGTTGCTGGACTTTGTGGGTAGATGCTGCATCTGATTCGTAGGCAGGTGATCCATAAGGAAAGTTTTTTGCCTTTGCTCTTTCAGTCTGTCAGTAGTGGAGCATGAACAGGCATAAAATTTCATAATCTCAGATTTTTGCACTTCTATATTTTAGCATAAAATTGACTGCTTTCTCAGATTGGAGCAATTGGACTGTGCTGAACAGATTAGTGTCTGTTAGGACAGGGCAGCCCTGCACATCCATTAAAGACATGAGCACTCAAAAGGGGATTGTAGTGCTGGAAATTCTACCCAGAAAAAGATAACTATGGCCATGAGGAACATTTTCTCATCTCTTCCTATTGACAGAAAACCAGCCCAGGTCATGTAAGTTATTAGCATATCAGATCCCTGCCAAGGGAAAAGCATTGCTTAAAATCAGCTCAAGCCTGCTCTTTCCACTGGGAAAGGGAGTTCCTACAGAAGTGCAGACTTTGTTGGGTGCTTTCTGCTTTTCATGATGAATGACAGTTCCCCAGAAAAGGAAAAAGCCTTGGATTGGAAGTTTGGGTTTTGATAAAGACTTTGAAGTTTTGGTGAGAGCTGGAGGAAGTTTTATGTTCTGACACAGCAGGACAGAAGCTCAAGAAACAAACAAGGACTGTGCAGAATGAGGTACTGCTTTAGAAATATCCAAAATATTTGTTCCCCTTGACAATCTTATCCGTTTGCTGTCATGATCAGCTGCTTCCTCAATCCCTGTTTTGATGTGTTCAGGGGCAAATTCCAACTGCTGCTCTAGGTTGCCTGCAACCCTCTGTGTGTGTATGTGTGTGTAACCATGCCTGGGAAAAGAATAAAAGAAAAAGCACTTTTGCTTTCCATTTTAAGAGCAGTTCCTCCTTCTGAATAGTGAATTAAAGCTGATGGATAAAAGACAGTTCCATGTCACAGCCTCCTGAGCCACAGGCTCGTGGTCCTCGATGCTCGGACCCTCTGGATGCCCAATTTCTACATCTGCATGTAAGGCTGAATGCCACAGTCTGCAAATATCTTAAAGAAAGGTCTGGAAAGATGAGGAAGCCTGGATTTTATTCACTCAAGAAACAAGATTCCAAGTGGCCCATGTATAAGGCTGCCTATAATGAAATGTCTGCACCAAACAAATACGACAGTACAAGCCATTTTTACCATTACAACACCCCACACATAACAGAGACCTTGTGAATAATTGGCACAGTGATATATCCCAAATTTATGGTATTGCACAAAGTTTTTCACTGTGAGAGTAAACACAGGGGATGTGTTATCTGTCAGGGGTAAGAGGGGACAGGCAGGCTCAGAAGCAGGAGATCTGGAACCGTCCCTCATGTGAGCAATGTCTGCAATCCAGGGAGAAAATGAAACACTGCCAAGTGTTTAACAATCATTCATTTTATTCCAGCATTACTCAGGGCCTGTAACTCAGTGAAATATTGTTTGGAAAGCCGATTGTTCAAATGGGTGTGGATATAAAACCAAAGAAAATGCTGCCCTTGGAGGCAAGGCCATAGTCCTTAGTTTCAGTTAGAAGAAAATAAATAGTAACTATTGCTCTGCAGCCTTTTGAGAGCTTTTTGTGGTCTTAAATCCATGAATGACTGTGGGGGAGGGGGGGGAATAAAGAAGGAAAAGGTAACCTGCTTAAGATAAAAACAAGTTCAGAGAGGTTTCTCTTCTCATTTTGGCTCAAGACTCCTGCTGAGCCTAAAGTAAACACTGTGATATTGGAAGAAACCAAATAGGTTGTTTGGGGGTTTTTTTTACACTTGTTATTTTTATTTTTCCTTTAGTCTTTTAGTGTTTTCCTGCTAGTCCCTGCCTATATGACCTCTGAGCTTTGGGATTTCTCTTCCATTTTAAAGGCTCATTCTTTCCAGAGTTAAAAGGTTCTGGTTACTTCAGAGACAGAAGTCAGACCTTGCTGTGTATTGTTCACAGAATGGATCCAGAACTCTTGAGGCTCAAAAGTTCCAGGTCATTCCATAACATTCCTTAGAGGAGGTTTCTTGATGGCAGAATGCACAGGAGTTAAAGGAGAAAAGGTCTGGGTGATTTGCATGGTTTGAAAAATATTGTTAGCTTACAACCTCTGGACTTAGTATTGAAAAAAAATCCTTTGAAAATCAAAACAGAACTTGGGGATTTCAATTTAAATCAGCCTGAGAAGTCATCAGTTGAGTCATCAGTACTGAAATGTGAATCACCTGTTTGCCAAAACATGCAAAAATGTCTGTTCTGTGTTAGAGCAGAGATTAACCAACATCAGATTTGAAAAAATCAATACTTCTAGATAGCACAAGTGAAGATAAATACTTACACTGAAACCTGAAAGAAGGAAGTTGAGGCTGCTCCTCATTTTCCCCATGGACCACTGCTTTACTTCCTCTCAAGTAGAATACTTTTCACCACAATCAAGCTTCTCAAGTTTTCATTTTTTAACATTCTTTTTAACTTTGAAATTTTTCAAGCTGGACTTCAAATTGAGATTGGTTTTGGTATTCAGAGAATAGCATGAGGAGTTCATATAATAGTATGATTTAAAATGACTGCCAGCTTTTTTACTTTGGAGGCTTTTAAAAAAATTCCAAATGACTACTTAAAAGTGTAAATGTTTACACATATAGATTAAAATCTGGCTATAATTTTTATTTTGCAGATCACATTTCTGAGCCAAGACATGAAAGAAATGGATTCTTGGGCTGCAGAGTCAGGTTGGTTTGTTTCTTGCTTATAAATTTCTAACAGTGTACGTATTTACTGTGATCTTCAAAATTAGCCTTTTCTGGGAAGGTTTGGAGCATCTGTTGTCAGACTGTAGTTCAGAAGTACAATTGTGTATTCTGTTTACCCTCAGTCCAAGCAGATGATGTGGGTGGGATCCCTGCCCATGGCAGAGGGATTGGAACTAGATGGTCTGTAAGGCCCCTTCCAACTCAAATTGTTCTGTAATTCTATTTTGAGCTCACAAAATGGCAAATTCTTATTCTTTGTGAATTTTTTGGGTTGTATAGTTAATTTATCACTATTTCTATCCAGTTAATTACAAACTTATATGCTGAATGGAATTATAGGGAGGTTCCTTTGTCTTTAATTTTTGGTAACAGTGGTGTGTGTGTGATAGCTCAGATTGGTGAGTGAGTATCTAGCTGAGTAAGCAAACCTGTCCTCTTCCTTTTTATAAAATTTCCATCCATCTGACCACTTTTATCTTGGAGAAAATGGGAAGAAAGACAAACTTTCACCACTGAGCTTTAAAGACTGCTGGTGAAATAAACAGTTCCACTCACTCAGCAGAAAGTTATCCTCAGTGAGTGGGTACATTTGAAAGGTTATGAACTAAAAGAAAAAAGCAAAGTCCTAAATTGGATTGCTGGCAGCACTCCTCATGTTTCACTTTAGTTAAAATGACTTTCCTTTTTGTTTGCCAGGAAAACAAGATGCTTTGTTTAAATTCATTACCTCTAATATTTTATAAGTAGGTGGGCACAGAGCTATGCTCTGTTTTCCATGACCTGGGCTCTGAGATGAGAGCATTGCTGTCTGGAAGTTGCCATTCTGTGCCTATTTGGATGCAGAGCATCCATCATTGTGCACAGACTCTCTCTGAGCTTCCATTTGTACCCTCTCTGTGCTTGGGTTTGCAGCCTCAGCAGCTCTGCTGCCTAAATAGGGGGGAAAGCTTTTTTCTCCCACTTGTTTTTATTCTTTGCTTCTCAGTGTTAGGCAAAACTGAGATGTTTCTCTCTTGGGTCATGAATAAGGTCAGACTGAAAGCACAAGCATGGTCAGTGCTGCCCATCCCAGGTTCCCTGGTGCCTGTAGAGGTGTAGGAGGTGGTTTTTTCCTATACCTTTCCTATGGCTACCGTGGACAAAGTGCCCATTGTTATCTGCATGGACTGACGTGTCCACAGCACACAAATATTCTGCACCAGGCTCTGCCCTGTTTGTGCCCTGCCTGAGGCTCGCTGCCATGGTCACACCAGGCTCTCTGGGATCATTTTTCACAAGGATTTACTCCACACCAGAAAAAGGTCCTTTCCTTGTAGGCAGGTCAAACTCAGATATTGCTAAAGATCTGGGACTTGTTCCAAATTGTCCCTAAATCATGGCTTTTCTGAGGAATAAAATAATTTTTAACTCTGCTGCTGGTTTCCTCAGCCACATCTGGTTTAGCCTGGGTGCAGCCACACTGGAGGTGTTGCTGTGGGTTCCTGCAGGGCTGTTCCAGGTGGAACAGTGCCAGAGGCACCTCACTGATGCCAAGGAACCTTCAGAACACAAGGAGGGTCCTGCTATTATGCATGAATCTGATTTCAGGGCAAAATAATTGAGACAACGGAATATCACAAGGAATGATGGAGGGTTAAAGAGCAACCTCTGTAAAAAGGGTATGAATAACTAGAGGAAGGCACATCAAAGTGCTCTCTTGGGCTAAGAAGCAGTCCAGCATCATCCAAAGACTGTAAATAATATTGCCCCCAGGGTTCTGCTGCTCAAGCAACAGTACAATAAAATTCTTTCTGCAGACCATGGGCTCAATTTGGATGCTGGTGTTATTGCAATTCCCAGAAAGTTTAAGTACTGCAATGACAGTGGAAACTCAGCAGTTTGGCTTCTTCCTGGCGCCTGCCCCGAGCCCCCCACAAGCACAGTAATTGCAGCTGCTCAGGACTGGGACTGTGGGCCAGAGCAGCCCCAAGCCCTCCCCAGTTTACACAGGGGCCAGTTGCTTTATATGAAAAACAGAACAAAACAAAACCCCACAGAACAAAACAAGTAAAGCTGCTGCTTTAAGGGCTCTTTCTTCACTTTTAGCATCCTCTAAATGACTCAAATGGGCTTTGTAGGCAGACACATGAGGCACCCTGTGGGTGAGGATTAAGCAAGCCCAGTTTAATCCTACAAGGAGTAATCAAATGTGGAAACACCCTGTCCTTTCCCCTTGGGGGGCCTTCAGTGAGCAGCCGTGTTCAGAGCAAGCTTTGTTGTTGGCTGGAGCCACCTCCTTGCTGGTTTCCTCATAGTGCAAGAGTTGATGCAACCCTGCCTATTAACTTTTTATTTTATGTTCTGTATATTTTTATTATGAAAGAGAGTAGGGAAACCAGTGTGCTTGGCTAATCAGGTTTATTTATATCCAGCCCTGGTTGTTGCCATTATGACTGGAACAAACACAGTAAAGAACTGGGATCTTTTGCCTTTTTTCTGAGAAAAATACCAGGTATTTAAGGCAAGTCAGTAGAGGACATGGTGAGTAAGTTTTATTTTAGAAATGTCACTCTGTGCTACCTGGAAATTGAAAACATCCGTTCCAGGTATCTTTGAGCATTTGGAAATTACTGTCACCTGAAAGCTTTGACCCAAGTTTCACAGAGAAGACAAAATGAGTAACAGTAACTAAGTGAAAACGAAAAATTAATTGTATTTTTCTCCCTGGAGAAGAGATCCATTCTGCTGCAGCTGGATAACACTTGGAAGCTACAGAACTCCTTTTTCATTAGAGAAATGAAAGGCTCATCATCCCTAGAGCTCTTAATTAGGCACCTTTTGCCATTCACAAAAATCTGTGTCTCTGCTGTCAAGTCCTATTTGTTTTAAAAATTGATTCATTCTCTTCAGTTCTTTTGTTGGGCAGCAGAAATGGATAGACCAAATGAGTCCAAACACTTTGTAAATTGTAAGAGGTTTAATATAATCAGCGTGGCCACGCCAAGCTCAGAGAACAAGTGTACAGCAATGCTTTGGTGCCAAAGGCTCACAGAGCAATAACAAAAACCATGTTCAAAGCAGAGAGGGCTACAGAGGAGAGGGGAAAAAAGTACATATGGAGCATTAGTTCCCTGCAGACCTATATGGTACTCTTTCATTTATGGTGGCTATTAATCCACAGGAATTATGTCTCGGTTAGGTAGGGAGGGTCAAAAAGGAAGCGCTTGGGTTTAAAAATACTCAGGCTGAATGTTTTTTAGTGCAGGTTTTCTGATGAGGAGTGGTTTACACCTTTTGTTTAAAGGAGATGGAATTTCTTTTTAACCACTACCTGAAAAATAACATATCTTTGGTGTTGAATATAAACTTCAACTGAGATCAGCTGTGTTTGTGAGGCTTCCTTTGAAGCATTTCTCCATATGATAATATTCAATATCTGTTTACAAGGCTTTGATTTCATGGGGGAAACAACTGCTTTTGTACAAGCATGTAAATGTATATATGAATGTGAATATTTGCATATAAATGTGTCCTCTTCATTGTTTTCTTGTTTTAAAAATCTCAGCCAGCCTTGAAACAGAAACAAAACAATAATCATCACTTGTGGGACCTGCCTGACTGGAGCTCATCAGTGAACCCAAGCAAAGCTGATGCAAGTCCCACCATGCAGGAGGCTGAGCCTTCCAATAGTGTGCTTGCTGCTTTCCAGGCTGAGAAGATTCTCCAGTTACCTGAATTTTCAGATTTGGATAATCTGTTCAAGAAGTAGCACTGAATATACAGAAGTGGTTTTTGCAGAATTTGGTGTAAACACTCCAGGTTTTTTCCAAACTTATCTTTTAGGTTTAAAGCTACAATAAAATTGTTCTTTGCACGGTTAGAGGGCCAAATGGCCTGTTATTAATCAGTGTAGTTCATTTTGGAAGGTGGATACAAGGAAAGGTAAGTATTTATCTTATGTGGAAGCTGTACTCTCTGGGGAGAAAGAGTTTTAATTAAAGGCCAGCATGATTAGAGGAAAATGGTGTAGATATAATTGATTGAAAGTGTTACAGGAGTAGTTTTCACACTGATTATCTGATCTGTCCTTTCAGTACATACATCTTTCTCTCTAAAAGTGGTGCCAGGTTGAGTCACTGCTTCCTGTGTTTTGTGGCTGCACAGGTGAGCTGTGCTGGGAGAAAGCCCCAGAGAATTTCCTCACATGCACAGGAAGGATTAGAGACCATGTGTTGGATGCATGATGTATCCTTGCAAGCTTCATCAGCCAAATTGTGCCAGCACTAGTGTCTCAGCTGTCACTGTGGGGTTTTAGTCATTTTTTCTCAGCCTGTTAGAGAAGTCGTCAACAAAAGTATTAGTATATTACAAATAGCTTAAGAAATTATAAAAATGCTTGCCTCCTGTATTTCTGTGCCCATTTGTTATTGCTGCTGGCATTTACATGAGATCCAACACAAATACCTTTATTTAGTTGAGTACGGTACGATTTGCTTTTTAGTTCCTTCTTTTCCGAAGATAAGCAGGTCTTACTCCTGTTTTATTGATTGGAAGTTGAAATTTCCATAACCACACTGAGAATCTTGCTGACAGAGCAGTCAGTGTAAGCAAATTGTCTTAGAGCTACTCCCTTTCCAGAGGATGGAATCAAAGAGGATTTATGGAAGAGCTTCACACAAGAAAGAGTTTTGCTCACATGTAGTGCTCACAATGCCCAGTTCAGATTGCTGAGTTAGGTCATGGCCATTGCCAACAAGGCCTTCTCAAAGGCAGGTGCAGCATTTCATGCACACATTTTTTGCCCAAGGTTACAGAAGTCCCTGCAGTCTGTATTTTGCTTACAAACAGGAGAGATGATCCATGGACATATTCTGCATTTGCATTTGGATTTGCTGTAATTTGCAGCACAAGTTATTTTGGGTGATGACAGTCAAAACATTAAACATCAGGGCCTGCTGGAGCTGTGCAAAACTCAACAGAGGCACCCTCTAGACTCTTAACTTACTTATTTTCACTGTAAGAATCTCCTTGGGTCTCCACCTGTGGAAATGCAGGGTGAAACTCTACTCAGAAGAGCAGTTTCATCTGGTGGTGCAGCAGGGCCAGGCATCTGCTGGCGTCAGAATGGAAATGTGACACGTTGTGTTCAGCCAGACCTGAGATGAATTTGGAAAATTGCTCAAGCTTGGAAAGCTTTACATGGTTTGGAAGGAGAATGAGCTGCTGAAATGCTCAGCAGCCACTGCAGATCTCACACATGTCTTGAGCAACACAGGATTAACAAATCTTGGGCCTGAGAGACAAAAGTCATTGGAGGAGAATATGAACCATGCAAGGCCTCTTGTTTGTATCTGGGCATTGGACAGCTCCAGTCCTGAGTAGCTGGCAAAACAGTTTGAAAATCTACATCTATTTCCTTTTCCAACAGGTTTGTTTAACCCCTGACAGAATCACTCCAGTAAAGGTGAAGAGTCTGGCCACGACTTCAGTTTTTGAATTATAACCAATCTTTGAGCAGTTAGCTCAAAGCTGTGTTTTAGTTGTTAATAAATCATGATTTGGACCTGTTTTTACCTTTCCATCTGCAATTAAGACACTCAGGTTAGCCCTGCTGGTGACTGGGAGAGCCATGGTGAGAGTGCACATGAGAAGAATCTGAATTCCAGTTTTCCCTCCCGTGTTCAGCACTTCCAGAGCTCCAGCACTTGCAAACAGCTGTGTGAACACATCTGGAACTGCTCCTGTGGGGGTCCATCCTGTTGGGATCCCTCTGCAGCTCTGGGAGCAGAGCCTGGGGCTCAGCCAGCCATGAAACCAAGTGAAACAGCTAATTCCTGACAGGAGGGCACTGTCACTCGTGTGGCTTTGCTGTGACAAACAGAGGAGGTGGTTACAAATCTCTGTTTGTAAATCTTCCCATTTCACTCAGCTCCAGTAATATTGACAGGTCTAATTGCCACCAGATGGCTGTATTTTAGTGTAGGACAGTATCAAAGACCCCGAAAGCTTCTGTAAATGTACAGGTTTTACCTGGAACCTTAGGAAGGCAGAGAACAGCACTGATTGAAATCTCACAGACATCACAGAATCAATTAGGCTGGAAAAGACCTCTGAGATCATTGAGTCCAACCTATGACCCAACACCACCATTTCAACCAGATCAAATAATGATTTCTGAAACCAGTGGGAGTTTTGCTGACAGATACCAGATATTTCAACATTCTAAAACCAGCTACAAATAAAATTGGCAGTACTCAACTAAATGGGAGCAGGAAGGAAAATGTGTTAGGGAAGAGAAAACAAATGCTCCATTTACGTAACAATAAAACTTTATATAAAAACGAAGCAACCTGATAGTGTGAAATATCTTTCAGTACTACCTGCTTAGGGCAGTATAATAATGCCTGACTGAGTAATCTCAGCTGAGAGATGTGATGTGGGAGATGCAGAGGATGTGTTTAATCACCCTGTTCTTTGCTAAGTGAGTCAGATAAAAGACTATGTGAGAATCATAGTCAGAGGAAGGAAGTTATTGTCAGTCCTGGGCGCTGAAACTGAATGAGTTTACATTATGAAAAGTTTCATACATTACAGTCTTCTGAAAGATTCATTGATTCAGGGATCCTAAAACAACAAACAAACAATCCAACGTTAAAGGACTGCCTTGGCGAGGGACATACAGTCAAACTCTGCAGCTGTGGGAATGTGGCCACAAGATATTGATTTCGTAGAGTCCTGAAATGATTTGGGCATGCTACCATCTCCATTACTGCTTTAAAACAGAGTCTGAAAATGCCTGTGTTTGGAAGAAGCAATTCTGTGCTGAATTTCCCTGGCAAATCCCATCACTCACTCTAAGAGAGGAGAAGTTGCTGAACTCGCACATGCAGGGAAAGACAGTGAATTACAGAGGTTTGCAGCCTCATGTGGAGAGAAAATTGCAGGATTCATAAAGCAGTTGCTGGAGGAAGTGTGTACAGATGCTTCAGAGACCTCTTGTGCAAACAGACAACACCTTAACTCAGATTTAGAAGCAGAATTAACTTTGTTCTTCAGCACTGCTTCTCTTAACTGCTTCACTGCCATCACAGATACTACTGGAACACCTTCTGGGCTGCCTTTTTTTGTAGAATTGAGTCTAAGATCTCCCCCCAAACTAACCACCTGCAGCAGCTTTCACTGGATTTGGTCCCTGGGCCCTGGTACCTTGTTCATCTTTTAACTTCCAGGATCTGACAATTTACTGTTTTCTTAATATTTCACCCTGGAGATATTGGGTAGTACCTAACAGACCTGACTGTGTATGCATTTGATTTTACACCTTTGTTTTTCAATTTAGACACAGCTGACTCTGGAAGGGATTTATTACAGCACAAAATACCTGATTCAGCAGGGGTAACATCACACGGTGCCATCCTTAATAGCAGAAGTTTCCTGAATTCATTTTGAAGTTTATAAAAGTCATCAAGTATCAGAATAGTCACTTTTACATACCATGAAGCAATCAAGGTTACTCATGGAGCTTACAGGGAGCTTACAACAGGCCTGGTCTTTATTTAGTTCATGCAGAATTCATTATATTTCAGAGGGGAACTTTATTTTGTACTAGGTGAATAAATATACTTAACTCCATAGATGATAATGCCTATATATATTTTTAAAAGTTCCTTTCTGTATTAGAGGTGTCCACATACCTACCACAGCCTTGCCAAACTAACTCAGTCTTACTTCCCTGTCACCCAGGCCTTGTGGGCTATTAATTTTTAAATAGATTTTTTTCTTCCTTTCTTCCCTTCCTTTATTTTTTTCCTGTCTTTTATTTCTGTAATCACCTGACCATTTGTCCTGGGGGTAAATGCCTGCCCTGTGCCTCCCTTGCAGAAAATGCCCTTCATTAGGTGTATGTCCCTGTGGAAGCCCCTGGAACAGACCCCCCTGATGAGGCAACCCTTCAGCAAGAAAGTGCTGTCAGCAGGATGTCCAGATCACATCAGCAAACCTCTGTGGAGCAGGGCACTTGAGCCAGCTCTGGATGTGCCAGTCTGGGAGAGCTTTCCAAGGGGCACCGGCCGCTGGAAGCGTTTCTGGGCCCTGAGTGGAGAGCTGCAGCCAGGACCATGCTGCAAAATGTCCTGCCTCAGCCTGGCAGAAGCTGGGGGGCTTGAAGGACAATAGTTCTGAGGAGAATGGTTTTGGACTGCTGGGGTTTGAAGTTTGTTGGAGACCTTCTGAGCAGCAGTGCCCCGTGTTGTGCCGGAGCTGCTGCCCTGCAGTGCGGGGAGTGCGGGACCAGGCCCTGCCGCTCGCCCCAGGCCATGGAAGCTCTTCGTGCCTTCTTATCCCAGCCTCAGACACACAAGGTCCTAGGGCTGCCTCTGCTTGCTGCTTTTCACCCAGCACCTCCTCCAGTGCCCCAGCAGCCTGTCCTTGATTGAAGAGCTGCTCTGAACGGGTTTTTCTGCATGTACAGGGTCTTCTAAAGCTCAGCAGTGCAGCTTCTCCAGACTTCTCCAGCAGAGCAGTGATGGGAGCACACTGAACAGGCTGCTGCAAGCAGGGCTCTGGAGAGCAGGACGAGGAGGCAGAGGAGATGAGTCATGTGCAGAAGGCTGAGTGTGCACTGTGGTTTTGCTAGTAAGAAGGCTTGTGGCACTCTGAATGCATCTTTCAGTTTTCTGAACATGCTTTCGATTTGTACAAACTAAATCAAAAGGCTAGGTGAGCTGGCTGATCTTTCTCAGAAGGAAGAGGCAGCTGTGTTCAAGCTCTTCCCCTGACCTGAATTCCTGGTTGAGGAGCAAACCAGTTTCTTAGCTGAAAAGTAAGTGTCAAAGGATACTGCAATTAAATTATTTTTTATTTCCACCTATCAAAGAAAATTAAGTGAGAGGGATTAAGTGGATAAATGTATCAAGTAAACCAGCAGTGAAAACAATACACACTGTAAACAATTACTGCCATGTGATTTGGAAACTGTCAATTAGCTCTCAGCACAGTGAATCAGAGCTACTTTCTGGTGTAATGAAAATAGAGCATCTCCCTGTCACATCAGTATAGATTGTATTAACCTTAATGACTCCTGTAAGGCTAAACCTTGTCTTGCCAGGCAGATTGAACACTGTGCCTTGTAAGCTTTGCCTTTAACTTATCTTTGTAAAACTCCCATTGATTTTACTCTAATTTAAACTAGAAATACAGAAATTGTCAGGTCTGAACAGACCACTGGTGCAACTAATTTGATTTTTTGTTGCTAACTGCAACCAGTGATGGATGGACTCAGGGAAAAGAAGAATTATTCATTCCCTGTCCCCTCCCGTTTTCTCTTTCCATTTGTACCCTTTCCCTAGTTTGTTTAATTAAGTGTGGTGTGATTTCTTTACCCCCAGCTGATGACAAGTTTGTGTACTGAAATGAAAATATTAACAGATCTTGTGTCTTCAAACTCCCCAGTATTATTAGAGATACCATTCTTGCTAGTGTAAATGTCAAATCCCAGTTTGGAAATGATTCTTCTGTATCTCCTGTATTAAATGGATTATCCTAAGAAGTTTCCAAATCCATTGCCAGGAGTCTTCTTTTTTAAAATCATTGAATGCTTCCTTTCAGTGGGAGAAAATGTAAATAGGACCATGTTACTCCATGAGCACCACCATCTGCCACATCTCCTGTTTCATTATTAATCTCTGGATAAAGTTTATTTGGTGAATTGAGAGTAGTTCCTCTTAGACTTATCCCAGTGTAACAAAATCCAACCCTCTTTCTTCCAGTTACAGGGAATCTCTCTCTTCATGATGCACTTAAATGAAATTGCTAACTCTTCATGGGAAGAAAGACAAGCTGATGTCTCAGCTAGAATAATGTCTTCTTGGTATAATGGCTGGTTTATCTTTATTGAGTAACTTCTCCAAAATATCTCTTAAGTTCCAAACCTATGACATAATGAAGTGGTTTTTCTATGGGCTGTTGCTCAGCACTTCAAAATTGGGCCCACAGGGGTTCCAAACTCTGGATTTGAAAATGAAGGTACCAGAAGTTAATTATTTTTTGTACAAAAATAGGAAGTGATTTGAATTTCTGAGGTATGTGAGCTCTACTTAGGCCAGGTCAGGCTTTCTCTTAACTGAATCTCTACCACACATCAGAACAGTTCACCTATGAACACAGCAAAGCCACTGCTCTTGTCAACCTTATTGCTGCACAAATTATTTCCAAAGCTCTGTTGCTGTGGTTTAGAGAATGTATATTTTCAGCTTTATTTGTTCCTCACATTAGGAAAAAAAAATTTCTGCTTATGAATTAGGAAAAAATCCAGGAATATTTTAATCCTGAGGACTACAAATACCACTATCTACTACGGTGCAGACTAGAAGGCTGTAGTTGAATGCAAAAGGGAAAAGTGTCCTTCGAGCTGGGAATTTAGCTGGGAATCTCTGAGTAAAGTATTTTTCTTCTCGGGTATGAAGTTAGAACACCTGCTGGCATCTTGCCACCCAGCTTTTTAAACCTAGCTATGTCTGAACAGCAGCTCCACTGCAGGCAATGTACTCTGATTATTTTTTTTTTAATTCAAGTATAACTACTTTTCCTTGCATTAGTATGTGCAAAAGCTTCTCATTCAAGTAGGAAACTAGAAAATAAGCAAGTAAGAATGAAACAGTCGGGAGGTTAACTTGACAACTCCCAGACCAAACAGGGAAAATATTTAAAAGTTGAACCCATGATACCTTCAGTATTGTGACAGAGGAGGGGGGAACGTCACATGACCACATTTATGGGAACCTGTGCAAGATTTCATGGACTTTCAGAGTGTGTGGTAACTTCAGGGCTGAGTGAATCTGAATAATAAGTGAATTTAGGGAAAAAATTATTAAATACTAAAGGCCTAAATAGTTGGTAAATCTTCCCTTACTAACAACTATTAAAAATAATAAATAAATCAGGACATAAAGGCGGAGGGTTTCACTAACTACAGAACCTTGTATTTGAAACTGAGCCTGCATTTCCAGCAGAGGTGTGTGCACACAGGATTGTATGGCCTAGTTGTTCCTAGTCCAGTTCTCAAACAGCAGCAGAAAGCCTTTTTCTGCAGAAATCTCCTTTGTTGCACTGTCAGGGGCTCACCCTCCAGATCAGGTGCAGGGAACACTTCTGAGCTGGTGTCTCCTTTGTAATGGGGCCACCATTCCCATAAACTTATTGTGCTCAATCACTGCAGAGGCCAGGATCCAGAAATTTGGATGTGGCATTAAGTGCACGTGGATGATTTTGTACAGTAAAGGAGCTGCTTAGTTTTTGTATATCAGCCAAGGAGTGCTGGGCAGTGGCCTATGTAGCTTGGAGGAAAAGAGAGAGGAGATGCTAATGAATACAAAATTTATAATAATCTCATTAATTTAGAGCCACCAGAGCTGATCAGACATGGTCTTAGTAGCAGAGCTTTGCAGTTGTCAAGTTTGATCCATGTATTTCTTTCCAGTCTCTCAGTCCTGATCCCCTTCCCTTCATGCAGTAAATCAAACAGGACATATCTGAACTTCTAGAGGTTGCCAGATGTTTCTTTTATTAGGTTATTGGGAGGCAATAACTTTCAAAGGGCAGAGGGGTTTTGGCTGTCTGGTGAATTGAATCAGAAGAGGTGGGAGTGAGGTTGTGGGGCTGTGTGAGGACAGGTCCCCCCAGGTGGCCCCTGGGGAGCAGGAGAGCAGCACAGCAGGGCTGGGTCAGGAGTCCTTTCTGCAGGGACTGTCTGGGGCTCGGCCATCTGCACTGCCCAGATGGGGTCAAAACCATGTGACAGGGAAGCTGTTGTGGTTATCAGAGCCTAGGCCAGCAAATTGTAGAGTTCAGTTATTACAGCCATCTCCTATATCCTGTGTGCATCACTGGATTTCTTCTTGCTTTGTTTTCCCCAGAAGTCAGGTCTCAGTGCTCTAAAATTTCACTGCTGTCAAAACCAAGTGCATGGTGACTGAACTGCCACTTGAGCAAGTAAGGAGACCCTGTTGTTTCAAGAGATCTCTTTCCTAGTGTGCCTCCAGCCCTGTTTGCCTCTTCCATTCACCATCTAGTGAAGGAATCTAAATAAAGAAAATACAAGCATTTCACACTCTTCCAACTCCATTTCTTTGTCCAAAACTCAGAGTTTATCCCTCTCAAAATCACATTTTAAGCTTATGAATTGTCTGTATTAAGTAGTCTATCCAAGTGGCAAATTTCTGAGGGCATTAGGAAGCTGAGAAGGACAGAAACAGCTGCATTCAGTAACTCCAAACCTCTTAATTCTCAATACATAAGGTGGGGTTTACAAAGACTAAACCTTTGTGTTTAGAGAAAGGGTATAACAAAGAAAACATGCCAAGGGGTCTACACCTTACATTCCCATTGTACATCATGCCATTTGCAAATTTGTCTCCAAACCCATAAACTTCCAGACTGAGGAACACTCCGGTGGTAACAGAGGAGTGACAGCACAGCCTGGCTGCATCTGGTGCCAGAGGGGGACCCTTCTTCCAGAGAGCCCAGGAGGGACCCTGCAAACCTCCTGCCTTCAGCTTGGACAAGAAGAGATGGAACAAGAGCTGTGTCTTAGTGTCTGCCAGGAAGAAATCCCTGCTGGGCTCTCACCTGGCCTTGCAGCTGCTCTGCTTTCCCAAGGTGCTGCAGGTCCAACCCGCTGGCCACAAGCCCAGGGCATGCTCACGCTGCAGCCAGGTACTGCTGATGCCCCATGGGCTGCTCTCCTGCTTTCCTTAGTTAACCTGCCTCTCACTTCTGCAGCCTCACTACAAAAGTACTCACTGAATATCTCACTCTGGTCAACTGCAGTTCGTTTGAGCTCATATTTTCTGTTAAAAATGCCCGATTGGTTACCTAAAATAACAAAATATTGTTCTCATTTGTGAAGGCTGAGACTGCTTAAGCAGAGGCTTGAATTACTACTGAAAACTTGCAGAGAGAGTTTATGTCATATGCTGTAATTTATTAGTCTCCCAAGGTATGCAGAATTGTTCTGTGACTATTCAGTAGCCATAAAATATATGAAGAAATGCAACTACTCCAAATTTCTGAGATTTCTTTTGTGTATAAACGTATTGCCATTTCTAAAATGTTTATGTGGGTCTAGGACATTTATTTGCAAGACACAGACTGCTTTAGTAGTACCCAGAGTACCTTAACCTTGGCTGGACTTGATTCTAGGTGCTTCTGTAACACAAAATTACAATCAAATTAAGCCCTAACTTCAGTAATTGAATTTTAGTAGCCAAATTTTATGAAGGAGACAAATTTCAGTTACACCTGTGTATTTGCAAAAGATGAATTTTAAGTTGTTAAATGTAAGTGTTCATAGACAAGCCTGTGCACTCAACCAAGGAGAGAAGAGAATCAATATCACCCCCGAGCAGCAGCTCAAATTTCAAATATTCACAGCTTGTAAAGTCAAACTTGTGAAGTTTAATTGACCAGGAATAATTTGAGGACAGTGATCTGTATGAGCTTCATAGGCAGAATGCAACTGAGTTATTCACTGGAAATTATTTATTCCACTTTAGAAATTATGGGGCACTTGCAATGGGGCTGTGCATTTGCTAAAATCTGAAGTTTAATTTTCCCATGAGTGCTGCATGATCCTCAGCAAAAAAGGAACAGCAATTAGGAGCTTGTTTTCATGTAATTCCCTCCCACCACTGCTCTTCTGAGTAACCTGGCTATCAATAAGCACATCCCTCCTGCCACAGCCCCACAGCGTTGTAGCTGTAAAGGAGAAGATTAACAAGGGATACATGATCTCTTTTGCTTCTGTGACTTTCAAGTTCAGAGCAGAATTAACCTGTGATTCTTCCCTCTGCTTCTCTGCAGTGACCAGTGATCTAAATGCCCATTTTTCTTTCTCAACTGCCAGGGAATATTTACTGTAGTTTTTCCTGTAGAACCTTGTCCCTTTGGCAGAGCTGAGAGTTTGGCTCATCCAATTTCAGTGTCTCTTTTGTAACCCTTGGCAATGTTTTGCTCCTCTCTGCTGTGGTTTAATATTGCACGTCTCAGGAAATGCCAGGCAGGAAACAGGGGCTGGTGGGGAAGGTGCTTCTGGGGAAATGGGACAATGTTCAACTTCCCAAAAATTGTGAATAGTGTACTCGGGGACATAAAAGTTCAGCTAAATGAGTTTTGAGAGGAAGAAAGGTAAAAGTAAAGTGAACAGAATTCAGAACATAAGTAACACTTCAGTTATTTTTATAAACTTAAATCTTGGCTTAATTCTTAAATTGCATGTTGTTTAGGAATATTAGTGTTGGCACAAGTAAAGTTGTTTGGAGGAGTCTGTCGTGACTTAGAGGATCCCATATGAAATACAGTGATATTTCATGCATGTAATCCATCCTCCTCTCCTGGTGTCCAGTTTACCACTTCTGTAAGGCTGTGAAATTAATCCCCAGTCAGGCCCCTTCAGGAGCCAGCATGCCAGGCTGGGCTGGAGAGACCATCCAGTCACCGAGCTGTTGTGTTTGCAAATCCAGCATCCCAAATTACACACACAGACACACAGCCTCTGTACTCTTCAGCTGCAGATACCAGGCAACTGGTGAGGCTGATACCCTGTAAGGTATCTGTGAACTAGTTAGGGAGCCCAAAATACAAAAATTACCTCATGATACGGAACCCATTCTGCTCAGTCCTCACCTCATGCCCAGGTGTAGGAACAGTTAATGTATAGGTACACACTGGCTGGAGAACAGATAGAGAGGGCAGTGACACTGCTTGAAAAAATATCACATCCAGACTCCAGGATTTTGATTTTACAGGAGGGCAGTAGTGGCAGAGATCTTTCCTTTTCAAAGGTAAAAATGAAGACTGAGCATGTAGCAATTTCTTTCTTATGTTTTGATCTTTAGGATTTAAGTAGGTAACAAGGCTTGTACCCATTAAAAGGGTGAACTCTGGGGTCCCTAATTAGGAGTTACGATGCAGGGGTTCCCTGCCAAGGACGTGGCATCCCCTCCACTGTGTTCAGCTTCCACCTGATGAATGTTAAGAACCTCTTCATGTTAGAAATCTTAATTGCTGTGTTTGAGAGCAGGTACCTCAGGCTGTGGGGTGGGAGTGCTGAGCACAGCTGCCTGTGCTGGGCTGACCCTCGAGCTGGCTCCCTGCTCACCTCTCTGCTCAACCAGCAGCATTTCAGACTGCATCACCCTCTGTCAGACACCTTTTGTGTCAGCTTGCCTACAGGTACAAGCCAAGCAACTGCTCGAAATTATAAGGAATCTTTTGTGCTTTGCCCTATTTTTAAGCTCCTTTGTCACTTAGCTGTACACAGCCTCAATATTTAAGCAATACAGGTTGGGGGCTTTTTTGCTCTACTTCAGCTTGCTTGAAGGGTTGTCAGGTTGTTTGTTCCCTGTTGAAATTCTTATCCAGACTGTACAGCTTAAGTTCCTTGGTGCAAACCACCCTGAGAAGTCACCATCTCCATTTTCAGGTCTGCCTCAAATCCCTTTGGCCAGGCTGACCTGATCTGTGCAAATTTAAAATCCTACGCAGCACAGCCCACTCAAACCAACACACCTCATGAGTCTGGGCAGTGACTCTTACCTCGATAACAGTGGTTAAGGAAAAGGTCTATAGAGAACTTGTCTGAAGGAAATAGTGGAAATAATGTTTAAGTTTGTTGGTTGTTTTTTTTTTTACAGTAAGACCTTTCCTAGTTTGCAGTTCTTTACAGCTTTGTGCTGCACATTGAGTGAGGATCCTTCACCACCTTCTACACTCTTCTTTCACAAGAAAATTGATTGGCAGGGGCATTTTTTTGCCTGTCACTCCAGGTAAGTTGACTCCATTGACTCCTGTAGTCTGAAAAACCATCAAACCCCAAACATTTTGGGATGTTGAGATTACTAGCAATGTGAAGGGAGACAAAACAAGGCAGATTTCTATCTTTTTTTTGTACAGCTTACCAGGGAGCATTTCTTCCCAGTCAGTACTTGTTTTTCTTTTCTTCTGGAGTCTTTTCTTCTGTCTTCCTTGACATGGCCTTGTCTTCCAGCAGGTATCCTCCCCCCTGGTCCCAGCAGAAGAGCTGCTGTGGTCTGGTACCAGTTTAGCCTGGTGTAGACCCAGTGCCCCCAGCCAAGCTGTGATTGCACAGATCTCCTGTTTGCCCTTGCTGTCGAGGAGTGCAGAGTGATGCACGCTCAGTGGAGGCAACGGCGTTCACACATGTGCTTCATTGTGCTCCAGTACCTCAGTTTCCATGGCTACCACAGAAATTGCAGGTTTGCTGTACAAATTAGTAGAAGAGATTCAGAACACCAGCCCATATGCTGCAGCTGCCTGAACCTCACTCCCCTCTGCTGGGCTCAGACGTGCTGCTCTCTGTCAGAGGCAGGAATGCTGGGCTCCAGCAGGTGTAGCAGGCACTGCTGGGCTCTTCTGGGGAGATAGGGTGCACACACCAGCCTGCCTCTGAAGTGGCTCTGGGCTGTCAAGTTTTTGAGCAGGGAAGAGGATCAGCATTTTGATGTACAGCCAAGGGGCCTGGGGGAAGTTTCCTCCCTGGTGGTTGGGTTTTCTGCCACTCCCCAGGTGTAAAGCAACTGAGTAAATGCATATTTCAGCATGTGACTGTGGAGCTTTATGCAGAAAAGCTGCAGGGAGAACATAAAACCAGACAGAATAGGTAACACAAAGCCCATCCAGACGAGTACCTGTCACGACTGGAGACTGACAGCAGGGTCCACAGGGAAGATTACAGGGATGCAGAAGCATTGGAAATACTCTCCCTGTGCCCAAAGTAGCTGCAGCTCTGCTTTACTGAGTCAGAGATGGTATCAGTATCTTTATTTGCCTAGTGAATGTTTTTCTATTAATTTACCTAGTTGTGTTTGAGCTCACATCCAATTTAGCCTCTGCAACAGCTCAGCAACAGGCTCCACAGCTGAGCTGTGCACTGGGTGATCAAACCTCCTGCAGTCATACCCTCCCCAGCATTAGCAGTCCTGGTTCAATTATTTGAAGTCATTTAACAAACAGAAGCCATTCCATAACTGTGATTATTGCCCATCTTCATGTGTTCTCCACTTCTAGTAAATCCTTCCTGAGAGGGTTGATGACCAGAACAGCTCATGGCTGTCAAGATTCAGATACATTCTGGATGTCCTTGTTCTATTCCTGGTACATCCCAATATTTGGATTGTCCCTGAGCACTGAGCTGGCACAATCTGCCAGAATACCAATATTTCTTTCTTTACTGGTAGCTGTAAAAGCAAGTCCATCACTCTGTGCTGACAAAGAATCTGCTTTGAGGATGCTGCCAAACTCCTTCCAAGTGAGCAGCCCACTCCTGGCATCCTCTGGTCAGTGGGGTTAAGCATATGGCTAGACCAGACTTTTGTCAGGTAAAAGTTGTTGTTCACACTCAGTATAAGGTTCCTCTCCAGGAAGTATTTGTATCAGCATGATCTTTCCTGAAGGCCTTGTCTTCCACCAGCTCTCTGTGGAGTGCAGGACCCTGCAGGATCCTGCAGCAGGAATGAGTTACCTGCCTGTCATGGGGTGTTTCTGTTGGGCACTTCTGCACTGTAGTCTTTGGTGGTCCTCCAGCTCTGCCATCCCATAATACTTTGCCTGCCTAACTACTGCATGAGAGATCCTTAAACCAGAAATTCAATCCTCTACCACGATGTAGCCCAGCTTGAATTTTAGGCAGTTTGTTGAGCAGCATTTATTTGAAGTGAAAGGTATCCTGAATGGGACAGTTCTGGTGCTCATACAAGATTGTTGCTACTCATAAAAGGTTCCAGAGGGAGGTAATTTTGGCAGTCACTGGAGGAGACTTGTCCCATTCCAGCCTCTGAGGTACCATGGTCACAAAGAGTGCTCAGACCAAGTTCCTTGCAGGGTGCACATTATGCCTGGCACATTCAGCCAGCCAAGGAGTGTGTTTGTCTGACAATCTGATCAATAGGGTGTGTTATTACATTTCAGTGCATTATTGCAGTTATTAAATAGCTTTCCCAAGGATTATAGAATAGCTATTTTTCAATAATATATTCCTTGATACCACCTTGAAAAAGAGTTCATGAGGATTTTTAAAAGGTCTGTTAGCAACATCCCCATTTAGGTATATATTGTGGTTGAATTCAAATAATGAATAAAATATGAAATAGATTAAGAAAGATGAATGGAGTGTTGAAAGAAGATCCAAAATCTGTTTTGGCTGATGCTCATAACATTAATTTTCTAGAACTGTTTTCTTCACACACTATTGACTGAAAGTGCTTCATCCATTCAAATATCTACACTGCCACAGACAAGTTTTTTCTTTGTTTTTATCTTTCACCAACTTGACATTGAAGGGAAGTGACCATATAGGATGGCTTCTCAGATACATAATTCTAGCATTTAAAGAAATTTAACTCAGCCCTGTGGAGTCACACAGAACATGTTTAAGAGGGTTGAAGACTTTGTCTCCAGATTAGAATAAATTATGTAAGCAATGTGGCAATTTTAATGTTTTCTTCTTTTTGTGGTAGGTCAAAGTGTGTCTTTGCAATATTTCGTACAAAGATTTCTTTTGAGAGAAATTTTGACTTGGATCACTTGCATTGTCCTGTAAGTAACATCATTTCAGTTTTATTGTCAGGAATATTGTCTTTTACCCCTTATGATAGTGTTCCTTGGGGATTTACTTAATTTTGTGTATTCTGACTAAATCTGCTGAAACAATACCATGTTTCTAGCAGTTTGACAATATATAACATTGACCTTGCTACAAAGCAAGATATCCTTTCTTTGTTTTCCAAGATTAAGAACATCACCAGATTCACTCACTAACATTACTGCTGCCTCCCCTAATAATGCATTTGTGAATTTGTCCTCCAGGTTTAATGGAGGACAGTGCTAGCAATCTGGAAAATTTGGCAACATTACTCATTGTAAAAAGCCTATTTACATATATTAAAGATGCCTTGCTAAAGTTTAACATCTAGACCTCCCTGAGCAGCCCGGCAGCACTGAACCTCTCAGGTACCCACACAGCTCTCAGCTTGTCTTTGCTGCCTGGGGAGGTTAATTTATGCAGCTGAGTCAGCTAATCATCACTGCAAGGAAAACACATCCACATGTTTACTGTAAAGCACCGAGATCTTTGGACTGGGACATTTACCATCACTGCAGAAAATAATAAGCCATCAAGTCAGGAAAATACATATTTACTCCAATAATCTGTCTCTGGTCTGCAGCAAATGCTGTGAACAGCATAGAGACAGGGCAAGCATGCAGTGATCCTACCCAAAATAACCTCCCAGTCTGCAGTCATCTGCAGCACAATTCCTAAACCAGTGATTGTGCCTGTTTTGAAGAACCTTTCTCCCATTAATCTGCCTGGGAAGTTGTGTATCCCTATATTCTTGCATTTACAACCTCATGTGCAAGGAGGCCCAGTGGTGGCAAGGATCTTCCAGCTTATCCAACCTGCCTGCCTGAAGCATCAGTCCCAGGACAGGGTTCATGTGTTGGAAGGTGTAGGTGTTCTTATGGGACATCCTGGGCTGCTTTCAGGGGATGGCCACACATCCAAGCCTTGCAAACAGGAGTAAGTCACATTCAGTGAGCAAACAGTAGCTGGGAAGCAAAAAAAAATAAAAGGTTTTCGATGAGTTCTAGTCTCACATATTCTCTCTGCTGTGTGTTTGCAGCTTAGACTGCTTTAATAAGTGTAGGTGCACTTAGGTCCTGTTTGAAACTACTCAGGCTCCTTTGAGAAATGATGTGACTGTTCAGGTAGGGCTGGACAGGGGACAGTACAGAAGAACATTCAGAGCAGTTTTAAAATCCAGGTGTGCTTCCATTTGTTCTGCTGTGGGACTGACCCACGGCTGCAGGCAAAGTCCTTTAGAGACACTTGTAGTTTCCCCTGCAGTTGTCACTCTCCAAGGCAGGTCCTACCCACACTACTTTTGCATGTTGGTCCCCGTTATAATTTATCAGTGTTACATCTGCCCTGTTCTGTACTCTGATTAAATTAGAATTCCATTAAGCACAATTGGCTGTCAGGCAAAGGAAATGTCTGATCTTATTTTCAGTATAAGGCATGCCCTCTGCACTCCTACACGTCAGAAAATTTCCAAGGAGTGATAAGGCAGCAGTTTTGATAGGATTCCTGCATTTCTCCAAGGATTTGTTGAAGATGTGGCAGCTTAGTAGTTGAATATTAGATTGTTAGGGGGTACAGTGCAGTATATTGTGTATGGAGGACTTCCTGAAGAGCTGCCCACTCCTTGAGAGTGATCCTTCATGGAATCAGCCATTCTCCAGTGATGCCACAGCAGCAGGACCTGGGCAAAAACACCTCTTCAATCCATTAAAAAAATCACACAGATGGAAGCTGTGTCCCATCTCATGATAAAGAACAAACCTAATCTGGCATTCTTTGGAGAAGGACTGACAAAACCTGAATTTAAGGTGCTTTGTGTTTTTCTCTTTTTGTTGGAAAAGCAGATATCAGTAGAGCATTGGTGTCAAGGACATGTGCTGAATATTCCCTTTGCCATTTCTAACAAAGCCCTCCAGACTTGCCACAGTGTTCAAGGGATTCCTGACGTGTGTCACCCCTGCCTGAGTTTCTGGTCCTGTTCCTGGAGGGATTACAAGTCCTTACTCATCAAGTGTTACATTGAGTGCAACAAGAGCTGCTGTTTCAGCAAACTGATCTAGTGGAAGGTGTCCCTGCCCGTGGCAGAGGGTCAGAGCTGGAGGATCTTAAAAGGTCCTTTCCAACCTAGGCTGTTCTGGGATTCATGTTGAGAATATTTGGCAAATCATCAAAATCTCTTTTTACTTGCTACTGTGTTAATATTTGGTATTTTCCTTTAAAAGGCAGCCTGTCTTCTGCAATCTTCCCTTCAAATCAGGTTGCTTAACAGCTTAAAGTCTTTAAAACAGTGTGTGCCCATTTTGTTCTCTTGGATCATTCTATGCCTTCTACTAAGCAGTAATAAAACAAAACGAAGATACAAGATTTTGTTTTAAATATTCACTCCTTAACTGTGCATCCTATGGACTAGGCTCAGTTAATCTCTGGATTTCAGTGTAAAATATTATGGCATTTATCTGTAAAACTTATTTGTATTGCACAACACTCTCACTTGACAAAATCCCCAAACCAAACCCTTTTTGTACCAGGTACGTTCATTTGCTGCTATCAAAGAAAAAAAAATCTCGAGATCACTAAGCAGCTGCAACCTTTTCTATAGACCTTATTTATCTGATATTAGCTGAACTATGCATTGCACTTTATAGGAACAGAAAGAAATCCCTGCTCTAAAGCAGGTGTCTGTGCTGCCTGCAAATGTCAGTCAGCCCTTCCAGACCAGAAATTAATTGTGCCCCCACCATGAGAAAACGAACAGGTCAAAACACTTCTAGTGCTGTGCTCTGGCAGGTTATTAGGTTTTCACCTCAGGAAATCCAGCTTCAAATGCCACATAACCTACCTTAGCTGGTCACTCAGGAGCAGGTATGCAACAGACACAAAAAGTTAATAAAATACATCAGACACCCCCCCACTGACAGCTATTTAATTACCAATCATTTGCTGCTCACACAGAGGAGCAGCGTGGTGTCCTCTTGAGTGCTTCATTAGTACCATCCAATTTTGGCTATGTCAAGGTTTATTTTCTGGTCAGTCCTTTAAGAATAGAAAAATCAAATATAATAAAAATACAACCTGTAGCATTATAACTGTCAGGGTAGGAACTATTGCTGTACTGAAATCAGACCTTCCAGCCTGGTTTTCACATGTTTATAGTTTCTTTTGTTGTTTCAAGCTATTTTGATGGTAAGAAGGAAATTTTTAAAAAAAGAAAAGTCAAATTGTGTTGTCTTTCAACAGAGTGTTGTGCCCAGGGCTTTGAGATGCTCTGTCATGACAGACCTGCAGGGAATCCCAGTCCTGTTCAAAGAATTAATCCGTCTCCTTTCATCCGCAGCACAGCTCACCAATTTATGGGGTCCCTCAGTCAGCCCAAAGGTTAGTGAGCACTGAGGAACATTATAAAAATAGTGTTTGCAGCTGATTTAAGATGAGAGGGCATCAGCTGTGATGCTGTGCTTCCTTCTCCTCCCTTAGTTTAAGGTTCCATTCTGTCCAGTGAAGTTTAAATAACTAGAAACCATTTTGTGTTCAGAAAGAATGAAATGAAAGTGAGGGACTCCTTAAAAAAATCTCATTGGAGCATGTAGCAGATTCTCAGGCTGCTTCTTCCATTACATTTTTTGGTTTTCCTTGCTCAGCATGATAATTGCAATAGCTCCTGGATTTATATACTGGAGGAGGATTAACACATGCACATCACTATCTTTCTGCACATGCAATTTATGTTTATCTTCCTCCTGCTGCTGGTCCCATCTATTGATTTCCAGCTGCTGCCTTTCTACCTAAGCCTTGGTGCAGAGGGAGATTTAGTCAAACAAAAGGTTCACACTGGATCCTTGGGAATGGCTCGAGGTGCTTTAAATCTCCCTCAGACACAGGACCATGGGTCTGTGCTGGAGCCACGATCATCTCATCACTCATTCCACCTGCCTTGTTTCTCATGTCATGGACCCTGAGGTACAGTGGCAGCCCCCAGCAAACTGGGCACCTTAACTCTGGGGATGAATCTGTTCCCAGCTGCCTGTTTTGGGTAAGTTTTGCTGGGAAGAAACTATGTGGAGAGTGGTGGTTTGGGGTTTTTTTAGGATATGTGTGTATGATACTGCAATGCCTGTTAAGCACTATGAGCTCCAGATTTTTTCTAGTTTTATTGAATATTGACCCCTCATTTATGTGGCATAAAATTGTTTACTAGGTAGAATGCTGTGTGCTGTCAGCCAGTCCAGGTCACCAACAGCTTCACTTGGCTTTATTTTCTTTCATCTCGCCATGTTTCCAGCCAAGGCCTGTGAATTACCTTGCCATTTTGTCATGGTCCAAACTCAGGCTTTGCATGACGTGCAGGGGCTTTGCTGTCAGTGATTAATTCCTTTAGGTCTTTCTTTCCAGAGGTTCTGTGACAAGTTTCAGTGCTCTCCTGAAGGCTGCACCCTCCTGTGTTGCTGGAGAAGGTTCAGGTTGGGATTCCTTTCTGCTGGTGGGTCCCATTCCCAAGCTTAATGAAGGACTAATCCCAAGTGAGGCTCAAAGTCTGAAGGAGAAGCTTTCAACTGAGCTGGCTGCAGCACACAGAATGTGTCCTTTGGGACACAGCCATGCCTGCCATCAGCTCTGCTCTGTGTGGCTGCTGCTGTGCACGAGCACTGTCCTCTCATGTTCTGTTGAGCCAGGTCAGAAAGGCACAGCACAGACCATGCTGTGGCACTGCTGGTTCCGTGCTTTTCTGCTGCTTGGTTTCACTCAAGTTCCCTTAACAGAGCCATTCTTTAGCTGCTTATTCCCTCTCCTAGTTTTAATTCTGTTCTGTGAGTCTTCTGGATCCAGTGCTGATCTGCATGTATAGCAGTAATTAAGCAGGGATCATGAAGTAACTTTATTTGTATTATCTAGAGAAACAGTATTCAGAAGCATTTTTTATACTCTGCTCTTTCATGAAGAATATGGGCTCGTCAAAGCAAAGTGTTTGTGGGAAGACTTTTAAGAATAATTTTGTGGATCTGCTTCTGATTAAACCTAGAGAGCTGGTTCAGCCTCCTGAATAACCAGCTGCTGGTATTTAAGGTGAAAGTCTTGGGTTCAATTTCCTCTTTAAGATCAGCAGACCAGCAACTTGAATTCAGAGCAAATTCTAAAATACAAATCCTTATCTTGCGTTATTTCATACTCTCACAAACCAAGCGTCATGTTCTCCACAGCTTTTAAAGAAAAGCTTTGCTTGCCATAAAAATCAGCCTTACAGACCTCTAAGAACCAGACTAAAAAGTTAAATGAACCTTCTACACTCCAATGTAGCATTATTGATTAGAACACTTATTTAAAAAGTAGATTTTTTTATGTACTTCCAAGCTTTATTGCCCAGATAGCGAGATTGCTTTCAAAAATCCCTAACCTTGAACTCCACTCATCAGTATAAATTACCTGAGTTAATCTTGCTGTGTATCAAATAAGAAAGATATATCCAGTATTATGCTCCTAGAAGCATTTGCAATCTGACTTTGGCAAAACACTGTGGCTTTAAGGGCTTGAAATCGTGTTTGAATCTTGTTGGAGCAGAGATGGGAAGAACACAATCTATAATACTTTTCATTTGCTGTATCTATTAAAGTGCCAGCACTGTTCTATACCTGAGGTTATTACTGGCATCTCTATACTAAAGCAGTAGAGTATGTATCACCTTAGAGATGTAATTAGTGACCTACCCTTGTTTTTCATCTTTCATGATAAAGACGAATTCCAACTCTCTTTTCTATCTCTTTTCCCAAATTCAAGCTGGCAGGAAAAGATTCATGACAGGAAATAACACCGAGAGCTTTCCCTGGGGATTCCTTTGCCTTGGCTGCTGGCTTACAATCTCTTTTTCTTGCTTTAAGGTCTGATTGAAAAAAGCCATTTACTGGTAGTTTGTTAAATTTAGGGAGTAGAAAAATGCAAGGTGTGGGGGAAAAGCAGTATCCAAGCAAGCCATTAAATTCCACTGATTTCAGAAGCCAGAGCATCTTTTTGAGATATTTGCTGTGGTCATTGTGGAATAGGCAAATACTTCAGTTAGGCCAGCTGTCAGGTTTAGAGGGGCTGAGCAGTGTATTACCATCCCTGCTCAGCAGCACAGTGGTAACTTCAGAGCTCAGTTACAGATCATGTGTAAATGGTGCCTTGTTACAGTGGTACCTTCCCACCTACAGATGTCACCACCTTCCAGGGCCTGGTGTGTTGCCTTAAAGTCTGCAACAGCCAGTTCAAGTAATTGTATAAAAATTAGCACAAGAATGTTGGCACAGCTGCCAACAGTGAGTTTGAAACTCTAAGAAACAGACATGGTAACCCTCTGCATCCCAGTTACTCTTCTTCCTTCCCCCTAAAAAACTTCAGAGACAAAAAATATTCATCTGAGCTCTTTACCAGGGTGGTCACGAAACAGCCACAATGACGTATTCTTGGTTGTGAAGGCAAACAAATACATGTGCTTTCCAGAAATCCATATGTTTGGTGACTCTGACAGAGCCTGCAAAGACAGACAGCATCATTTCCCCACAGCCTTCAGCCACAAGAAATACAGCATCTCTCTAAGGGCCTTTCCTAAGCAAGCACAGGCAACTCTGTCAAAATTGCCACCTTCTAGAACAGTCATGAATATTAAATCAAGCTCTAAAATGATTGTATGGAAGTTGCCCCACCTTGCTAAGTGAAATGAGCTTTCCCTCTGTATTGAGTCTCTTTGGGTGAAATAGATTTGTTGCAGTGGTTTGGTTTTGTTAGTATTGAGGAGTCAGCACAGGTCAGTGGGCAAACTGAATTGTCATCTGTCTGCCTGGAACAGAATTGTTCACTCTGTGCTCAGCTGAGCCTGGGCAGCCAGAACCACGCTCTCAGCCCAGCCCAGCCTCTCTGGTGCTCAGGCCAAGGGGCTCTCTGGATGCTGGTACCAACCCTGCCCTCAGCAAACGCCTCCTTGGGAACAGCCACTGCTCCTTGGTTTGTCCAGTCCTTGTAGAACCACTTTGCACAGCGAAAGGAAATTTTTTTCACTTTTATGTTCTCTAACAGACATGAAAAGTGATTTTGGAGATTAATGCAGTATAAAATTTTAACTCGCTTTGTATAACTTCCTTCTTTTTAGACAGGAAGGGTTTTTTCCTCATCTATATTATGACATGCTTTGGCAAAAGCAATCTTACTCTTTTTTATCAGTGGCAGCTTGGGATGGGCATAATATTTACAAATGATGCCATGAACAAGTTATGCAAATCACCCAAATGAGAACCAGTAAGCTTTTATATCCTGCCAAACAATCGTGTATTGTAGAAATGCCACATTTTACAGTCAATTTGAGAAATGTTTTAGAGACTTTAAAACATTAGTGCCCTATTTTTCATATTGCTCAACATACATAACAGGATTTGTTAGTACCATGAGTCCAAAAATATAAACCTTTGGAATATGACAGAAAAAATAACCGTAATAGATTTTAAAAACCTAAGTGACTTTGAAAAGCCTCTTGGAAGTTCATAATACTGTCAATTTTTTAAAGATCTTGTCTAAAATTGAAAACCTGTATGACTGCAGAGAGGCAATCTGTGCCTTTCTAACTAGTATAAAAATACCATTTCTTAGTGCATGTAAATGAGCCATTATAAAATAAATCAGCAAAAAAGTAATGGATTCTCTTAATGTATGAAGCTCTCCAAAGGGCTCATCTACACTGCAGAATTCACAAGTGTCTGAACTGAGCTAAGGATCAGTGACTGCATGGCCACATTAACTTATTTTTAACATTGTTCCACAATCCCTTTGGCAGTGTCCTGGAAGCTTCTCTTTTAGGAGGTTCTGGCTACTCAGTCTAGGGTTCCTGGGAGTCACAAATCCCAAGGAGATTTGCGAGATCCCCCTTTCCCAACCCAGTGTGGGGCTACTAAAGAAAAATGAGCTGAACCAATTCAGCCTTTCAGCTTCTGTGCCATAACTAGCTCTTTTAAAAGTGATTTATCTAAATTTGAAGACATTATTGAATTATTTGTAAGCTTTAATTTTTTTCTTTTCATCTTAAAAGGGGCATGTGAAGTCTTGGTTTGAAAAATAGCAGAAGTTTTCCCTTGGAAAAGAAATTGCCAGTCACAGTAGTAACCATACAGCTTTCCTCCCCAAGTGCAACAAAGGAACAAAGGAACATCTTGGGGGGGAATAAGGAGCAAATATTATAAAAGTAAATTTTTGAGAACTACAAAATGATAACTTTTTAAAATGTGCTATTGAGGGTTTTTTTTCAAGCAAAAATGTTTTCATGCCATATTACATCTGAAATCCTTACAACAGCTTTCCACCTTCCCCATAAAGACCTAGGAGAAAGGGCTTATTTTTTCAAAGCTCTTCTAAATCTCCATCTCCCTGCCGGACTTTATTTAAAAGGTTACAGAGCACCAATGCCTCTTTCCTGGTGTTTTACTCTTTGTGTGCTGAGGCCAGTGCCCTGGGTATGCATAAGGCTGCTGGTGTGTGGCTTTTTTTGCAGTGGTGAACTATTTACTGCTGGACAAGGGCAAGTTGGGGGTTTTCTAACCTTGGTTTCCCACTAAGTCTTTTTTTTATTAAAGGCTCACAACCATTTTGTTTTGGTTGAAGCTGTGACAGAAGCACCTGGGCTGGATGAAGCCAGGCCAGGCCCTGCCACGGAGCACAGGGGGGGACATTTCAGAGGTAAAAATAAATGCACGGGGTGAAGTGTGAGGTAGGGAAGAGGGGACAGGGGTAGCTGAATCCTGTGGGATGCTTTGTAAGTACAAACCTTTGTGTAGTACGATTAAATATTGTACATCCTTGTAGCCTGAGGAACCACAGCTGATTCTTCTGCTCTGTACCACATTTATAAAATATTCTCCTACATTGCTACATAGAGTGTTGGGTGTTCCCAGTCCAGCTGAGACCCCCACACCCTCCTGCCACACTTGTGCAATCACTTTGTTTGTTAGGCCCAAGTGTTGGGGCTGAGTTACCCCTCTGTGAAGCATCTCACAAGCTTTTGGCATGAAGGAAGTGACTCTTACTCTGAGTTGTGCTGGCAGTGTAGTATTGTGAGCTATTTCACCAGTGCTGTGGCATGTGCAATATATATTGTGCGTGTTGCAGCAACAGGAGGCATGATGAATGGGTTATGTGTGCCCTGCTTTCTGCTTCTGTTGATAAGTGACTGATAAAGCTGACAAATAGCTGGATTAAGTAAACAGAGCCTACATAACTCATTCAAAGCGAATAACTGTTTACAAATTATCAATTGTTATCTGCACAGTTTTGAGTTAGGAATGATGGATCCCGTTCCTGTGTAGAAATAATGGGCCAGTGATGTGTATCAGGTATGTGAGCAGTAAAATTTGCCATCTGACAGTGCTCATCCTCAGGACAGGGACTGGCAAGAAAGTAAAAAAAAGAAATGTTGCCTGGACCAAGTAAAAGCAATTTTTGATTCCAGCAAAGAACAGGAATCTGAATACAATAGAGGCTTTGGGATTTGGCTCCTAAAAACAATCAGAATAATTTTTAGGCTTGTTTAGAAGCTATTGTAACTAGTTACTACTCAAGGACCAATTTCCATCTCATTCCCATGAGCAGTGTTTGCAGAAAATGTAGAATGCATATCTTTTGACTAGAAGAGGAAGAAATGCCTGCTAATAGAACGCCACTTCATTTCATAATTCACTGTAGGATGAGAATGGGATTTCAGAGCTGCCGATGCTTTAATCTCATGTTTCCTTGTCCAAAGTAAAAAGCTGTGCATGAACGATGTCAGGTTAAACAGATTTCGTTCCTCAATGGCTGTGTCATATTTGTAGCACGTGTTAAAGGTGTTTGTGCTCAGCTCTCTATGATCAAGTGCTTGCTTTTAATTTAGTGAGTCGTCCCTGCAACATCCTGATAACAAAACGTGCCTTCAGATTCCTGAGATAACATTGAGTGCCAGTCGCGCATCAGAGAGAAAATAACTTGGCTCGCAAGAGCCTGGATTGATCCACAAAGAAGAGGTTCTGACCGGGGCTGGAAGCGCTGACACGTCGGAAGCAGCGCAGCTCCCGGCAGAGCGAACCTGCGGCTCCGGCCGGAGCGCCGGGGCTGGAGCGGAGCTCCCAGCGGGGAATTCGGGGCAAGCCCGAGAGCTCCTGGCCTGCCTGCGCTCCCTCTGGGGGTTTGGCACCCTCTGCTGTCCAGTTTTTGAACAAAAACCCCCAAAACACCCCAGAAATCGGACCGGACCGCACGGGAGACGTAAAAGAGCAAATCAAACTCTTGACTGAATAATTTTGATGATCAACTCCCTGCACTCTTTCTTGCTGCAGCAAGCAGTAAATGTTCACCAAAAAAAAAAAAAGGTATTTTTCTTCCTTCACAATAGTAATTGCGTAATTGCGTTGGCTCTGTTTCTCTTAGATGAGGTGACCGTCAAGTCTTGGCTCCTGAATCACTGCAAGGCTTCCTGACCATTCAGGCTGGATGCAAACAGAGCACCAACACTGATGCTGGAGGAGTCAGATATGCTGAGGGAGGCTTTTTCTGCCTTAGCAAGGGCTCTGCACAAGTATCACCCAGTCAAAACCACCCTAGCACAGAGGAAACAAGCAGGTTTCTACCTAACATCTGGCGTGGCTGTTCTTGCTACTCGAGCATCTTGTGCTGCAGCTGAGAGTGTTGAAAATCGCATAGGACACCTTATGCATGTTTTAGCTATTTAGTTAAATGTTTATTCACTCTAGTTTTTTTTCAAAGCAATTAACAAATGCTTTCCTTGACAGAGAGACACAGGGCTTCACTCCTGCAACAGAAACATGGGACACCTGGCCCTGCAGTGAGGGGAATTCAAATCTAAACGCTCTGGAAAACAGGAGACCTGTTTCTATTGTGTGGTTACCTCCACTGAATACCTCCTATATTTGATTGACAAGGTAAAAAATATTCTGTATAGTAGGCATGGGAGCCTGTTAGGAAACAGCCATTGTTTGTCCCTTCTGTATTTCACATTTTGGGTCTGCACTTGCACACTGTATTCAAGCTAAAAAATAGAAATTCATCATCCGATCTGCAAGGCACATGGTGCCAGTCTTCCCTTAACAGGGCACCAGAAAACCAAAGCTGTGCTTCCCAGTAAAGGCCCTTCAATGGCTTTGATTGTTAAATGGTTCCAGTTATGTCTTTATGAGTTTTCAGTTATCCGTGGCTTCAAGTATGAAACCCATGGTAAAAGCAGGACAAAGCACCGTTCTTCTGAGGGCACAGATCCTGACAGGCATTGCTGCGTTCCTTCCTGGGTTAGCTGGAGCTCTGAACCATGTTCCTCATGCCAGTCTGGCTCCAGAAGACCCTCACAGAGCAGGGCAACAAGCACAAGTGCCTGTGTAGGGCCCGTGGCGTGGTTTTGTCCAGGGTGGGCAGTGCTCACCCCTGCCCTGTGTGCCCTGGAGCTGGGGGGTCTCAGGGTACAAATTCAACCAGAGGCTGCTCCCTGCAGGAGCTGCCTGCGCCTGCTGATGTCCACTACATGCCCAGGGGAAAATAATTTGGAGAATGCAGCTAGAGGATAAATTGCCACTTGTTTCTCTTATGTTTCACTTCACTCCAGCAGTCTAAATGATGCTTCCTTAACAAAGGATTAAAACCTTAAATGGATTTACTAATCAACTGCTTTTCTTTCCATACCCACTCTGCTTCTCCTCACATCTTCTCAGACCTGGGAGGATAACTAAAGGCTCAGAATGCTCATACTCATTTCTATTGTAAGAAGAAGAAAATACACTGATTCTAAGAAATTCCACTTTTGGAAATAGCTTTGGGTTTTTTGCTGCACGAGCCATGGTGTTCTAAATAGACTGCAGCTCTTCACATTCAGTCTCAATAGAAAATAAAATGGAGGAAGTGCAGAAGGCAGCACTGGCATGATTTGCATATAGTCTTTGAAAACAAGCCTCAGATAGTGGCAGCTGAAAACCAGCTTTACATCAGGCTCTTGCTGCAACAGTGCTCAAGTCAAAGGAAGAAAACCTGACCTTGTGACAAAATAACCCGCACTCTGGTGTATATCTGAGACAAACACAAAAAGATAAGACATTGTTATGTTGAAGAGGACACAGAATTAGAAACTTGAGTGGTGGGAAAACACTAAATAAAACCCAGAATCCTTATTTGAGATCTCCAGTGGGTGGAAGCCATGGTACCTAGTGCTGCCTGTGTATAGGGCAGTCTGCTGCTGAGCTATATATTCAACCACAGATTGGTTTCCCCAAGCATCAGCCAAGACATTGTTTTTATTGATTTATTTTGCTATCTTCCCACTGCAGTGATAGGATGACAAAAGAACCACCTGTGGGTACCCTAATATATCTAATGCCAGCAGATTTTCAGGTTGAATAAAAACAATAAATCTTTGCAGGCACAAAGGGGAAACCGTAAGGTAAGTTAATTTGGGAAACTAAAGAGCATGATTTAGGAATATTGGGTTTGTTAGAATGGATCAGACCCGTCCTCCTGGTTTACTATCTTCTCCTCAGAGATATTTCCTTAGACATGACACAAAAGAACACAAAATAAGCCCCAAAATAGTTAAATGACACTTCCAGGGACTGGCCTGCTTTCTGACAGTGCAGCAGTGATTGTTTACACCAATGAGCAAGAAGTCTGGCTCTCACTGTATTGTGCATATTACAAGTGCTCCAAAAATTGGATAGAATTTCCTGAGCAGCCCAGGTACAATACAGGTGCTTGTGGCTGTGCAGATCGCTGCCATCTCTTGTGGGACACAGCCTGAATTTTCCCTAAGGCAGTACAGTTGGATTTGTTGAACAACTTCCTCTTAAATTAAGGGAGAAAATGAATAAACATGTAAACCTGTTCAGCCACTTAATATATTCACAAATCAAGGCTAAAACAGTAGTTAGTCAAAGATGGTGTAGAGTCTAGCACACCAGAAAACAAAGTTCTCTTTCTCCTCTGTTCTTCCAGTGGGGTTTCCTGTCTCCTCACTTCCATGAACAGGCTGAACTTCTCTTGTGGGGTTCTCCTAAAAATACATATTAAGCCTTCATGGTAACACAAGACTTCTTGGATCCAATCTGTTTCAAAACAGTAATTTTACTCTCTCTTGAGCTTTCTGCTAGTCAAAGCTTCCAGAGTAACACATCCCTGATTCAGACTACTCTGCTTTCCCCAAAGCAGGTCCAGCATGGGCAGGAGTGGTTGAAGTTCCCCTACCAGTGCTGCTCTCCTGATAAATCTTAGCCCTGAGTGATTCTTGGCAGTGCATCTGTAAAGGTTAGTTTTTGGCTTTATAGGAATTTCAGTTCCTGGTTTCTGCATCATATTTGTCCAAATTTTGAGTCTGACCTAGGAAATCTAGGCAATTTTATTCATCCTGATCTTGGATTTTTGATAATGAGCACTGCTATATATGTAGCTCGAGAATGCAGTTTTAAATTATCTGGCAAATTGTCTAATATATTTACACTTCTTTAGATTGCTTCAAGGAGCATAAATAAAGGCAGTGTATCTGCCCCTAAAACCCCAGATATCAGTAGTTATTGCCTCTGTAAGGTCAAGGCAGTAATACACACCTGCCAAAGTCAGACCTGCACCCTTCTCAGACACAGGAAAAAAAAATCAAATTGAAAAGAAGATATAAGAGCTCCAGAGATATTTCGAAGGAAGCCAATAAAAGAGAAAAGCTAGAAACTGACACTCACCAATAACAGGATTCTTAAAGCCTCAAATTCGATAAACCCACAAACCAAAAGAAATTAAGCAGGCTGTGTCACTTCAGGACATCATGCAATGGGATTTTAACAAGATTCATGGGTATTAAAAAGTAATGGCATAAATTGGGTATTTAAAGTCAGTATTGATTTGTTGCCAGATTCTGCATATCAACAATTGCACTTGAGTGTCCATTTACTTTGCTCAGAAATAAATATTCCTGCCCAGCTGCATGTGCTAGTTGGAAGAGAATCAGTTTTCACCACTGGCAAAGGGACAGGTTGTTATCTCAAGCCACATGGTTCATTGATTTATCCGTGGTGGAGTAAATACAAAAATTTATAGGAATGCTGTCAAAATCATTTATTTAAAAGCTTTTTTTGGAAGAAGAATGATAGCACATTCCCAGGTAAGAATGCAAGAGGCTTTCTGAGTATTTAGACTTATTAACTGGTTGAGGTAAATTATCTCAATTTGATGTTTCTGGCTGGCAGAGTTAATTTATTTGTACAAAAGTATTTAATGATGCAGGGAGATTGTTATTGGTGGTTTAATTATTGTTTTGATCAGAGCTTCTGTATGGGTGGTAGTACTCCTAATAAGATAATCATACTTTTTCATCTGTTAATGAGTCTTTGGAGTATTCCCAACACAGTTTTAAGTCTTAGTTGTTTTCCCGCTCTTGGCTTAATTTCTGTGTTTCATTTGGCTTGCATAATGAAACAAGATGGGCTGCTTTACTGCTGTTTATAATAGCTCTTCCTAATATGGATTTCTGTGCTTGGGCAGATCAGGATTTTCCAAAACTACATAAGCATTTTTAATCTGGGGGGAAAAAATCACTTTGCCTGTAAATTGAAAGCAGGAGAATGGGTTTTTGTTCTCAGGTAAATTATTACACTGTTTTTGCACAATCTCCTTGTGGTATCTAAATTTATCACTAAAAAGCATGTTGTCTGCCTTTCTTTTCCATCTATATCCCTTTAAACCCCCCAAAGCATTCCCTGTATCTCTTCCTGCAAACACTTACTAAGCAGTTGGTGAGATCACAGTCAAAGACAGTGAAAATACTGACAATATGGGCAGGGTTTGCAAGTGAACAGTGGGAAGGGTACGGCCTGACTGAAGTCGAGGGTACTTCAGCAGTGGGTGCTGATGTAAACCATCTTGTCCAGAGGTTAATTTTAATTGTATGAGAAGCTGGGAAGTGGATAGGAATGTTAAGAGGAGAACCATAAAAGAGCACACTTAATATCATATAAACAGAGGAGCTTTCTTTTTCTCTAAAGGTGAATCTTCTAGTTCTCATAGTATCTTCTTTATGGAGTATTTCTACACTCAACTTTTCCCAGTTTTGTGACCACACTTCCTTTCCCTTGCTTCATTTTTTATTCTGAGTTTACTGGGCCTGGCTATCCTTGTTTTGCAGTCCACCTTGGTTTTGTTGCAGTAATGGGGACAGCCCACACTGCAGGGATATAAAACCATGGGGACATGAAAAAGCAAGTGGTGCCTAAATGTTCGTGTATTCTGCCTGCCACAAGCACAAACAATATTTCAGTCCTCTATGACAGTTATACAGGTGCCTACTACAAAAATTGTACTGGAAGAAGGTGACAGAAAATTCCTTCTTCTTCTCTAGAACTTTCTCATCCTCTTTGATGCCAAGGAAAAAAGAAATGTATTTAAGTAGTAACAGAAGTGCTCCCAATCCAGCTTTACCTTCAGAGCTAGGTGATGGCTTTTTGTTAGTTCATTGCTAGGGCCTCTTTGGGACTGTTTCACTGTTTCTTATGTGAAGGGGTGTTTCACTTGGGCCATCTCACAGAGCTTCCAGAGGCAAAAGGAGATGCACAAAGACCTGGGAAAAAGTCTTTTTTACCAAAATAGAAAGAGAGAACTGGAAGGAACTAGATTAGGGAGGAATAGAGCTTCTTGTATTTTTATCAGGTATCACAGATCTTCAGAGTTAGCAGTAATTTCCTATTTGGTACACAGTGAGCTGGGGAAAGGGCATCAAGCACGTCTGCCTATAATTTAGGAAAACTGCAAGATTACTCATAGTTTCTTCCCTCATCTCTCCCAGGCGTTTTCCCTCACTGTTGTGACCTGTATGATGTGCCTTACACATGTAAAGTCTTCAACTGTGTTAAAAATTAAAAAAATATGAAGATTTTCATAGTATGGCAAATATCCTAATATCTTAATTACTAACACCTGGGGAACCTGAGGAAGACAGCTAACCCTGAACCTCATGTATAGGGAGCTGTTGCAAGTAGAAATTAAAACTGTCTGAAAAGCTAAGTCTAAATATACTAAACAAAGGGCAGAGGAAAATTACATATGTAAAGTAAACAGCACCATGGCTGGTAGAAATCAAGTTTCTTCCATGGATTTACTCTTCTTACAGTTTTGGGAATTGATCTGAAGTATAAAATGAACCAAACAACCCAAGTGAGGTACAATAGACACTAACAGGAAATAATAAAATAGGATGTACAGGAGTCAGGAGAAATGAGAAAGAAGCAAAAATGCATGTGGAAAAAGCAGTCAAACATAAAAGAGATGCTCAGAAGCTGAATAGAGAGAAGGTGGAAGATGGACATCCCATGCTGCAAAGACCAGTCTCCAGATGCTTTGCTGCTGCCAGCTGAATGTCTAACTAAAGGCCCTGTAGCCTCTTTTTTTTTTTTTTGTCACTTAGGTAAAGCCACTAAAAAATGTGCCCTGAAGCCTTCTTGAGCCAAGTCTAGAGTCTCTAAACCAGAAAACAGGCAGCTGGGGAAGGGAAGGTATGGAGCAAATCACTTGGATCTGTTTCTTCCCCTCATCCTGCAGCTGGACCTGCTCACGTGTATCTACATGCCCACAAGATGCCTTTGAAAGAGAGCTGCTGCCTCTTTCTTTGTTGTTGAAAGAGAACACTGTTGCCTCAGTAACTGTTAACATCCCCAGTGTCCACACCATTCCCTGCTGGCACACCTGACACCTGCTTCTGCCAGCAGGAGCATCTTAACAAGGCCACTGAAGAACCTGGATGGTCTGAACTGCACCTTGTGTGCCACCAGCACACGTCTGCAACAGCAAAGGGAAGAGTCCAGGGGGTTCTTCCCTTGTGTCTGTATCAGAGCTCCTTTGAAGATGAACTGATTGTCTTTCACAGGGCTGTGTGCTGAGCCTTTCACCAGTGCTAAAACTGACATAATTTTCAGGCCAATCTAAGTCTGAAAACAAGAAGAGCAAAGCAGAAGTCCAGGGATGTCACTCAGTCACCCACAGGAGGTTATCTTCTGGGTTAGAGAAATGGTTCTCCACAGAAATGGCAACTGCAAATACTTCAGTGCACGTCTCTGGTTATTATCCCATCAGCACTAGCTGTGGAGAGCATTGCAGGTTAAAGAGTCCTTGGCAAATGTTATTTGATACTACAGTAGAATACTGTACTTTTTGGAAGAAGACATAGAGTTCTAAGCTAACAGCTAAAGATGAAGAGCATTTGCTGAGGAAGTCCCTGCAGTTATGGAAAACTTCATGAGTTCAAAGCACTGTGTCCAGCTCTCTGTGGAGAGTCAGACTGACTCGGCTTGGTCTCAGCTCACCTCTGGCCATCCTGGGCAATGTTGGTTTGCTCTGCAGCTCTTGTAAGGACTCTGTTTCCTCCACAAACACCAACTTTTGCCCCAATAATGGGCTGGGTTGCAGATGAAGGTCACAAGGGATCCAAGGATTTAGAAGCACTCATGGATTCCCTATGTAAGACACAAATAGTAATTCCAGTAAGACAAATACATGTTCTTCATATGTCTCACAACCTTTACTCAACCAAATCTATCCTATAAGTAGGGACAATAGCTTTTAACCAACCTGTAACTAATTTGAATTAACATATCTGTAACTCAAAGCATTCTTCTCTGTGTTTTGCTCCCACAGACACAGTGTTCCTGTAAATTAATTATCCCCACTTCACTGAAGGGGAATGAGTTCCATGAGTTTCATTTGAGTACAAGCACAGAACTGCAAACCCACACCAGTCATGTTCTCAGTGCAGGGATGTACAGCTTGAGCCTTCTTCCTGTGCACAGAAAAGTTCAGAGGGACTTCTTGGCACTTGCAGTCTATAGGAGTGTGGTGCTAATTAATGTAGCAAAACAAAGGCAAACGGAATGTTTCACTGAAAGGAGCAGAAAACCCTGCTCAGAGAAACTGGCTGCCACTTAAACCTGGGTACTGATTATCTAATGCTGAAGATTGAACACTTCAGCTTCAAAACAGGTCTTCCCTAATATGAGAGAACAACTGAAGGAAAAAGTGGTGTGATGCTAACAATATATGTGACTTACTGGATCAATTTAGGGAAAATTTAGAATTCCTCATCAATCACTTCATGTAAACAAGGAAAATAAATTTCTAATTATTAGGAGGTTCCTAAAAGACATGTGGCTTATTTTGCATGAAGCATTCTGGTTTAATTTTGTAGAAGAAATGGCCTACCACAGCCTGCACGAAAACAAAAACAAGTGCCAAAACACAGTGAGAGGTCGTAGGGAAACAGGTGAATCATTGTGGTTCTTGGAGATTCATGTGTTGCCAGGGATAGCTTTGGTTGAAGAAATGGGACATACTGAGGAATTTGTGGGTAGCCTGGAGCCAGGATGTTTCACAGAAGCTCAGGAGCAGGCTGCTTTACAGGGACAACATTTGCCACCTTCTTGACATGGCAAAAGTGTGGACAAGTTGCAGAGTGAGCTGCTGGAAAAAGGGGACCTCTGAGCAGGCTAAATGGTAAATAATCTTCAAAATATCTTTAAGACATAGAATCTTAAACTGCTCTAGCACAATTGATGTATTGCCTGGAGTACCAGAAATGGGTTGGAATGTAATAACAAGAAGTCATGCACTTAAAGATTAATTAGAATAACTGCGAGTGAGCTCAGAGGTTCATCAAATGTGAGATTACAAGAGGAGGAATCCAGGTACGTTATTGGTTGTAGGATAACTATGATGCCACTGTAATGTGGTCTTAAAAATGCTAATATATTCTGGGATGCATCGAGTGAGGTATTTTCAGGAGACGGCGAGATATTAATATTGTGGTACAAGGCAGTTGTTAAGACCTTGTTTAGAACACTGCACACAGGGTAGAAGGTATAAAAGGACGCTGGAGGAGTGGAAAACCTATTTGGAGAGAAGATTAAAAGCAAAGCAGGAAAGACTGAGAATGGATGATCTAATTGCTATTTATAGGGATATTTTAGGTAAATATCAGAGGAGCAAAGTTATTTAATTCGAAGGGCAAAATGGTAAAGACCTAATGGCTATAAATCGGTAGTGAATACATTTACACTGGAAGTGAGAAATTTTCTAGTTTCAGAGGAGTGGGTGCTAGAAAAGCCTTGAAGATAAAAGTTAGGCACCTTGGCTGTCTGATGGCAGCTTAGCTACCCAGTTCATCCTCCAAACTGGATATTAAATGGTGTTGGGTTTCTCAGAAACTGCCATTTCTGCAAAGGGGATATAAGGAGATTTAATCCCCGTGTGATGAAATGTGTATTTGCAGTGTGTTAGCCCCGTGTTCCACGAGTTTGCTAACATGCCAGAAGGTCCAGCAAGATTCCACTTCCTTTCTGTGCCTTTTTAACCTCCAAATCACCAGAGATGACACAAACTTAACGTGTCATGATGGAGCTGGCCAGGCGAGGCTCTGTAAACAGCTGTCCTTCTGTGACTGACGATTTATAGGACATAGAAGATCGTTTAGATGTTTGACGGATCAGACTGGTGGATCACGTTTCTTTCTGTACGGAGTTTGTACAAAGCACTCCTTTCCAGGATCGACGAGCAGCCCGAAAGGGCATGCTTCTTGCTCTTTTCAGCCTGTGAAGTTTGCGATACCTGACTTTTGAGGTTTTCTTCCTGTTGCACGCCAGCTTAGGGCTTTTGCAGAACAAGTTCTCAGCTTCTTAGCGGCTATGCTTTGGTGAGGGGGTGGCTGCCGTGCCTGGCGGTGGCCGCGGAGATGTTCCGGGGGCTCACGGAGCCTGGCCGGGCTGGCCCGGGGCTGCCTGGAGCGGCGCTCGGTTATGCAGGCGGTGTCTGCTGGGACTCAATTAGGCGGTGCGGCAGCGGTTTCGTTTGAATAGTTAATTGCGCGGTGCCGGGCCGGGAGCGCTCGGCGGGGCCCTGCGGATCGGCATGGCGAGACC
>VXBQ01016901.1:0-11661 GCA_013400175.1 Phainopepla nitens
ACCTCTCCAGAACCCCTCCAACCCCTTCAAAACCACTCCAACCCTTCCAGAACCTCTCCATCACCTCCAAAACCTCTGAAACCTCTCCAAAAATCTCTCCAGCCTCTCCAGAACTTCTCCAACACCTTCAAACCCACTCCAAACTCTCCAAAATCTCTCAGACATCTCCAGTACCTCTCCAATATTTTCAAGCTCTCCAATGCCTCCAAAACTTCTCTCCAAACTCCAGAACCCTCCAACACCCTCAACATCTCTCAGGTCTCAAGACCTTCAAAACCCCTTGAGCACCTGGAAAACCTCTCCAGCCTTCTCCAAATCTCTCCAACATCTCTAAAACCTCAGTGGAACTTCCCAAATCTGTCCAACCCCCTCCAAACCCCTCCAATGCCTCTAAAATCCATCACCTTCAAAATCCCTCAAACACCTCCAAATATCTTCCAGCATTTCCAAAATATCTTAAGCACCTTCCAAACTTCTCCAATTTTTGCAACCTCCAAACTTCTGCAAAATTTCCACCACCCCCAAAATTTTCTATTGCCTCCAAAACCCCTCCAACCCCTTCAAACCCCTCTGACTCCTCCAGAACTTTTTGTAAACCTTTTTAACACTTCCAAAACCCCTCTGACACCTCCAAAACCTCCCCAAAGTCTCTCCAACGTCTCCAAAACCTCTCCAAACCCCCTTCAATATTCCAAACATCTCCAAAACCCCTCTGACACCTCCAAAACCTCTCCAAAATCTCCAAAACCCTTCCAAAAACCACTCCAGCATCTCCAGAATCTCTCCAAAATCTCTGCAACATTTCCTACGCCAGCAAAACACTCAGATACCTCCAAGACCTCTCCAACACTCCCAAAATCACTGCAATGCCTCCAAAATCTCTCCAACATCTTCTAAATCTCCCAAACACCTCCAGAACTCCTCTGACTTCTCCAAAACTCCTCTGGCACCTCCAAAACCCCTCCAGAACTTCCCCCATATTCCCAACACCACCAAAACCCTCTGATGCCTCCAAAACCTCCCAAACACCTCCAAAATTCCTCTGGCTGCTCCAAAGCCATTCCAGGACCTCTCCAATACTTCCAAAACCATTACAACTCCTCAAAAATCTCTCTAACATCTCCAGAGCACCTATGACTTCTACAAAACTCCTCTGACACCTCCAAACTCCCTCCAAAACTTCCCCAACATTCCCATCCCCACCAAAACCCTCTGATGCCTCTAAAACCTCCCAAACACCTCCAAAATTCCTCTGGCTGCTCCAAAGCCGTTCCAGGACCTCTCCAATACTTCCAAAACCATTACAACTCCTCAAAAATCTCTCTAACATCTCCAGAGCACCTATGACTTCTACAAAACTCCTCTGACACCTCCAAACTCCCTCCAAAACTTCCCCAACATTCCCATCCCCACCAAAACCCTCTGATGCCTCTAAAACCTCCCAAACACCTCCAAAATTCCTCTGGCTGCTCCAAAGCCGTTCCAGGACCTCTCCAATACTTCCAAAACCATTACAACTCCTCAAAAATCTCTCTAACATCTCCAGAGCACCTATGACTTCTACAAAACTCCTCTGACACCTCCAAACTCCCTCCAAAACTTCCCCAACATTCCCATCCCCACCAAAACCCTCTGATGCCTCTAAAACCTCCCAAACACCTCCAAAATTCCTCTGGCTGCTCCAAAGCCGTTCCAGGACCTCTCCAATACTTCCAAAACCATTACAACTCCTCAAAAATCTCTCTAACATCTCCAGAGCACCTATGACTTCTACAAAACTCCTCTGACACCTCCAAACTCCCTCCAAAACTTCCCCAACATTCCCATCCCCACCAAAACCCTCTGATGCCTCTAAAACCTCCCAAACACCTCCAAAATTCCTCTGGCTGCTCCAAAGCCGTTCCAGGACCTCTCCAATACTTCCAAAACCATTACAACTCCTCAAAAATCTCTCTAACATCTCCAGAGCACCTATGACTTCTACAAAACTCCTCTGACACCTCCAAACTCCCTCCAAAACTTCCCCAACATTCCCATCCCCACCAAAACCCTCTGATGCCTCCAAAACCTCTCCACCACCTCAAAACTCCTCTGACTGCTCCAAACCAACCTCAAAACCTCTCCAACACCTCAAAACTCCTCTGACTGCTCCAAACCAACCTCAAAACCTCTCCAACACCTCCAAAATTCTTCTGACTACTCCAAACCAACCCCAAAACCTCTCCAGCTCTTCCAAAACCATTGCAACACCTCCAGAACTCCCCTGAGCGCTCCGAGCCCAGCCCAGGAGCTCTCCACGCCCCCGGCCGAGCCGAGGGGTGTCCGTGCTGACCCGAGGCCGGAGCTGCCCGGCTCTGCCGCCCCGGCAGCGCTCCCGCCGGGCCGTGCATCCGCGCGGGCCCGTTGCCATGGCGATCATTAACGGGATAATCTCATTACCAGCGTTTGTCATCCCGGCAGGGCTGTGCGCGGACACGTGCTCCCAGAGCGGGGACAGCGGGGACAGGGATCTCCTGAAACTCCCCAGCCAAGCCAGGGCACCCAGTGCGGGGTTGGGGACGGGCTTTTGTGGGGGTTCCAAGAGAGAAGTGGCCCCAGGGCCCGGGGGTGAGGAGGGAGGGATCCACAGGTACTGAGCAGCTGATGGGAACCTAGAGAAGGAATCTTCTGCCAGGCTGCTGGGTCCCCACAGGGAGAATTCTCCTCTGTCCCACTCAGTCCTGCAAAGGCCAAGGATGTGGAACAGCTTTTGGGGACGTGAGGCTGAGCTTTGCAAGGCTTTGCTTTAGAAATAACTGTCCCAAGGTAAAGGAATCATAAGGCATGGGATGGTTTGGGTAGGAAGAGACCTTAAAAGTCACCTCATCCCACACCCCTGCCATGGCAGGGACACCTTCCACTGTCCCAGGTGGCTCCAAGCTCCATCCAGCCTGGCCTTGGGCACTGCCAGGGATCCAGGGGCAGCCACAGCTGCTCTGGGCACCCTGTGCCAGGGCCTGTCACCCTCCCAGGGATCAATTCCTTCCCAATATCCCATCTAACCCTGCCCTCTGGCAGTGGAAGCCATTCCCTGTGTCCTGGCTCTCCAGGCCTTTATAAAAGGTCTGTGCCCATTGTCCTTCCAGACACATCAAGGTGTCCCCAGTGTCCTTGTGCCTCACCCAGGACACACCAGGCCTCACACGGCCCCATCCAGGACCTCCTGGTGCTGTTGACCCGTGAAAAGACAAGCTGGGAATTCCACATCAGCCTCCAGCACCACTGGACCATGAGGAGGAGCTTGTCCTGGGAATGTGGCCATGCCAGGCCCTGAGCCTGCTTTATCCCACTGTTGGAAGTGCCATTTCTTAAAGAAAATCAGCAGTTCCCCAAACCAGTGACTGTGCCAGCCCTCGGTTCAATCTGGGGCTCCTCCATCCCTAAAGAGGGAGCAGCAGTGCTTGGCTGTGCCTGACCAGAACCCATCCACCTTTTCTTTTACATTTATTTTTTTAAAAACACAGAAGGAATGGAAATGCCATGGAGCCGAACAGCTGTTTGGGGAGATGAAGGGAACAGGATTTGTGAAAATAATTTGTTACCACATAATTTGTCTCTCAATTTTTATTACAAACAGGCACTGAAATGCCTGTTCTCCAAGCCTCCTGCACTGCTCCAGCCTTGATTCCAGCCCCTTCAATCCCACATTCAAATATTCATCACATTTAATTGCTTTATTCCCATTTTGCAGCGTTTGGGTTTTGCCCTCAGGGTGAGTCTGAGCCTCATGCCAACCCAGCAGCTGGCTGTGCTTCCCCTCACTTCCCTCCCCTCTGTTCCCATCTCCTTTATTGTTCCTGCCACAAACTGAGCTGTAGCTCATTGGCAATGCCATGGAGAAGCGAGCATTTACTGCCCTGCCACCTCATGCAAAGCAATTTGATGAAAAGGGTTAAACTGTGTTTTATAAGTCCAATAAAGTAGCTTGGAAAAGTTTTGTCCACAAAACCCCACCGCTCCCCAGGTCTCCCAGGTTCCTTGGCAAGGAATTTGCTTATTTAGCAAGCTGTAAAAACCCAGCAGGTAAAAATTCCTGAGTTCAAATTCCTGAGGAAAGTACAAATGTAGATAATTAATGATACAAACCCAGCAGAGCCTGAGGACAGAGAGCTCTTCCCTGGGATGGGTCTGTGTCCTGCCTCGGTGTCCCAGGGGCTGGCATCCCACCCCATCCCACATCCCCGTGCTGGGCAGACTGGTCAGGGCCCTCCAGGGTGGCCCTGGTGGCTGAGGGACCTTTGCGGCCACCACTGGTCCTGGCCAGGTCTTTGTGCCTCCACTCCACACCCCACTGGGATTCACCTGGGACTGTGCTGGAGTTTTGGCACGGATTATATCCCTGGGAATGGCTTCCCAATTCCCTTTGAAGGGTGGCTGGCTGCTCCCAGCTGAGGGCACAGGGCGCTGAGCAGATCCCCCAAGGACACAGCGAGACCAAGCTCCAGCCAGGTTTTGTGGGTCTGATGTCTCGACAGTGTTTGAATGGGAACCCTGGAAATTCATCCCAGTGTCCCAACCAGGCCTTCCAACAGCTCCAGAGCCAGGAGAGCCGGTGGAAGCCACGGCAGATCTCTCCCTCCTCTCCCTCACAGGCAGGGAGAAAGGACTCATTCAGGCCGTGGCTCCTTTTGAACCTACACAAGGTTCAGCCTGTCCCAGCCTTCTTCCCAGATCTCAAATCCACGCAGGCAGCACAGCAGGATGTCCTGGCCTGCCCTTCCGTGGTGCTCTCAGCATCCCACAGCTCTGTGGGACACCAGCAGAGGTGGTGGAGGAGGGTGATGGAACCGGGGTTCCCATGGGCAAGGTCTCATCCTGAGGGGTCTGTCCCTCACCAGGAGCTCCTGGGGGTTCCACCAGGAGCCACACGGATTCGTGGCTGGCCCCTTGGTCCAACATTGTGGTGGGATTTTATTTAGTGAGGCAGGAGGGTCCTGTGGGCCAGGTGAGGTGTTCTCTTTTTCCAGGAAGCAGAAGGCGGAGGAGGAAGCCCTTAGGGCTCCCCAGGCCTGGGCGCTCTCATGCTCTTCCCTTTTTCTCTAGATTTCTGCTCCACTCTGCTCAGCCCATTAGCCAAGGCATTAAATTTTAACATTTTCGTTGCTCCTGCAGCGTGTTCCTGGTGAGTGGGTGCCTGGGTGGATGCCAGGGCCCTGGTGCCAGGGGCCTGGGGGGCCTGGGGGGCCTGATCCCATGGACTCCCTCAGAGCCATGCCTGGGGGATGCTGATGCATCTTCTCCCAGCACCCAAGGACCAGCATGGAAAGAGGATCATTACAAACACCCTGCACAACCCAGTGGAGCCAGGCTGGGAGAGCTGGGGGTGCTCACCTGGAGAAGAGAAGGCTCCAGGGACACCTCAGAGCCCCTTGCAGGGCCTAAAGGGGCTCCAGGAGAGCTGGAGAGGGACTGGGGACAAGGAGGAAATGAGAGGACACAGGGAATGGCTTCCCACAGCCAGAGGACAGGGCTGGATGGGATACTGGGGAGGAATTGTTCCCCGGGAGGGTGGTGAGGCCCTGGCACAGGGTGCCCAGAGCAGCTGTAGCTGCCCCTGGATCCCTGGCAGTGCCCAAGGCCAGGCTGGATGGGCTTGGAGCAGCCTGGGACAGTGGGAGGTGTCCCTGCTCATGGCAGGGGGTGGGATGAGATGGGCTTTAAGGTTCCTTCCAACCCAAACCATTCTGGGATTCCAAGATTCTGTGAGATAAAATTGGGATCATCAGAGTCTCCTGGGGGCACAGGACCCAGAGCAGCACGGCCAGGAGCTTTCTGGCCATGAGGAATTAAAAAGCCATCGATTTCTGCCATTAGCGGGGGTGTGGCCGGAGCAGACGCCACAGGCAGAGCCACTCACTGAATAATTCAGGGCGAGAGATGACGAAGCCCAAGGCCAGGCTGGGGCCTGCTCTGCACCAGCTTCCCAAGGACACGGCTTCTGCTCCTGTCCCAGGACACTGCGTGCGGGCTGGGGCGAGCACCAGGGATCGGTCCCAAGGACCTGGGGGATGTGTGTTGGTCCCTGAGCCAGTCCCAGTGGATGGGGAACAGTGACAGATCAGGGCCATGTGGGTTTGGGAGCTCCTGACCCAGCGTGGCCTGGCGTATCCCCCTGGAGCAGCTGGACATTGCCTGCAGCAATGCTCCATTTGGGGTGGGGACACTCATCAGGGGCAAAGGGACCGTGCTGTGGGGCAGGGACACTGGTGTGGGGCAGGGACCCTTCTGTGGGGCAGGGACCCTTCTGTGGGGCAGGGACACTGCTGTGGGGCAGGGACACTGCTGTGAGGCAGGGACACTGCTGTGGAGCAGGGACCCTTCTGTGGGGCAGGGACCCTGCTGTGGGGCAGGGACCCTGCTGTGGGGCAGGGACACTGCTGTGGGGCAGGACACCCCTCACAAGGCACCGTGCCGCTCCAGTCCCACCGTGCAGGGGAAGCACCGGGGATGGATTCCACCTCTTCCTCCCCCGCCAGCAGCCACGGGCCANACCGTGCAGGGGAAGCCCCGGGGATGGATCCCCCCTCTCCCCCCCCCGCCAGCAGCCACGGGCCACCGCGAGCACCCAAGCCGAGAGATTTCCCCCCGACCGTGCCCCGTCCCCCGGCCAAGGCTGGCCAGAGCCTGGGGATGCCGGACAGAGCCCTGGGGCACCCAGCACGGGCTCCTGGGTGCTCCGCTAGGGCGGGCGGGGTTTGCCCGTGTCAGCCCGTTCTGGCGAGCCCGGAGGCAGCAGCGGGCACCGGGAGAGGGCGGCTGGAGCCCGGGCAGGCGGCATTGGAGGAGTTAACTTGCAGCCTCGCCGCGGGAGTCGGGAGCTATTAATACTCGCACGCCGCTTTAGCTGTCAGAGCGAGCGGCTGCTCTGCCGGTGAGACGAGCCCCGGGAGCCGCCGCTCCACGACGGCACAAGTTTCCCCCTCCGTCGGTGTGTTCGGCTGCCGGAGCCTGCCGGACCCTTCCAGACCCTTCCAGACCGCGCTGGATCCCGTCAGACCCCGCCGGACCCCACCTGCTGCAGGGGACGCTTTCCCTCAGCGCGGCACGGGCACTGTCCGGTGCCACGGGGCAGCCGCTTCCCACGGCCTCTGAAGCACCGCAGGGCTCGGCCGGTGCCTCTGCCCACCGTGCCCGACGCCGGGTGCTGGCGATGCCGCCCCAGGTCCCCGTTCGCACCCGCTGAGGTGTGGCGGAGCCGCGGGCCGGGCAGCGCGATGGGTGCCGGGGTGGCGCTGGGCATCACCGGCCCCGGCCTGAGGGCGACGCGGGACACGGCACAGCCCGGAGCTGCCTCCGTGCCCGCGGAGCGGCCGGTCCCGGCGCTCAGCCCGGCCGTGTGACGGGCTCCCCGACACCACGGCCCCGGGAGGGCCAGCCTGAGCCTCCGGCCACCGCCGGCGCTGGCGAGGAAGATGCCAACAGCCCTCCGGCGCTGCCTGCCCTGCGGTCGCCCTCGCCCGGGCGCGGTGGCCACCGGAGCTGAGCGATGGATTCCTTCTGCTTCGTCTGCTTCCAGAAAGAGGAGCTGCAGCCCCTGCACCTGCACAGGTCAGTGCCGCCACCCCGGGACGGCCCCGCTGGGGACGCAGCGCCGCTGGGGACACGCCGCGACCCCACGGGAGGGCACGGCACGGGCGCGGGGCACCGAGCGGGGCTGGGGGCAGCGCCCGGCGCGGGCCGTGCCCAAGTTTCCCTGGGAGCCGGCGCATCCTCTCCTGGCCAGAGAACTCCGGAGCCGGAGCGGTGCCGGGAGGCGCTGCGCGGAGCACGTGTGTCCGGCCGGGATGTGCTTCCCGTCCAGGGAACACGGTGGGCATCCCGTGCCGTGCCGTGCCGCGCCGTGCCGTGCCGTGCCGTGCCGCGCCGTGCCGTGCCGTGCCGTGCCGTGCCGTGCCGTGCCGTGCCGTGCCGTGCCGTGCCAGCTCAGCGGTGTTGCTGTGCCCATGGGAGCAGTGGGGCTGTGGGCAGCAGCGTGTGCACCCACGGCCTCCCAGAACCATTCCAGAACCATTCCCGATCCATCCTGGAGCCGTCCCAGCCATCCCTGCTCACCTGGGCAGGGTCCCTGGGCATTCTCTGCTCCTCCCTGCCTGGCTGGGGCCGGGGGCTCGGTGCAGTCGGGGGTCCACAAGGAGAGCCTCGAGGCTCCCCGAGGCCTGTCCCTCTGGGCAGCAGCACCGGCGCTCGCCTCCCCCTTTCCCGAAACCTCCTCTCCCGTCGGCGCTGCTGAGCGACAGCCAAGGAGAATGTGCCGGTGCCGGAATTAGCGAGGTGTGAATGCTGGCACACGTTGTGCCCAACTGCTCCTCCGTGGCACTGAGCCACTGCCACCTCCTGTCCCACGCTGCCAGCCGCGAGCAGAGCCCCTGCCTGCTCCAGCCAGGAGCCCTCTAGGCACTGGCTGTCCCCAGTGAGGTCTGAGGGGTCTCAGGGACATCAGCTGGATCAATCCAGGCAGTCTGTCCTTCCTCCCGGCTTGCAGGAAGCTGTAGGATTTGTTTTGATGTCAGTCATGAGTTTTTGGAGCCTCAGTTCCCGTGAGTCAGTGCCCAGGTGGGGGGAACAGAGGTACCAGGGATCGAGAGGGCCGGGCTGTGGGTGTGCTGGGGGTGCACAGAATCCCCAGGGCTCCTGTCCCACTGCCCAACCCGGGCTCGGAGCTGACCTGGAGCATCCAGCCTGTGTCAGGCCACAGGTGGCATAGCTGGGCATTCTCAGCCAGGGAGGGAGCACCCGGGGTGGCAGTGTGGTGGCCCCGGGCCCCGCGGGGTGACTGCAGGGACCACTCCTCCCTGCTCGGGGGACGGCGAGGGACGGACACTCAGGGCTTGTGCCCAGAGGCTTCTCCCTGTCCTGCCCTGCTCCAAGGTGGGCTGCACTGGGGTGCGTGGGTGTATCCGGTCCCTGAACACCCCCCTGGCTGTCACCAGCTTGTCCCTGAGTCTGTCTCCATCCCGTGGGGACACAGCTGCCATGGCCTGTCACCTGCAGCACAGCCCCCCCGGGGTGGGCTCCCCGGGGTGACAGGAGGCGCTGCCGGAGCTGCTCCCTGCCCTGTCAATGCCCCGGCGCCCGGCTCTGCTCCTGCCCCCTGTGCCAGCACGCGTGGGTGCTGTCGTAGTGTGTCTGTCCCCCATGTCTGTCCCCAGGTGTTTGTCCCTTCATCTTTGTCCCCCCGTGTCTGTCCTCACGTCTTTTCCCCGTGTCTGTCCCCGCGTGTCTGTCCCCCCGTGCCCGTCCCCGCAGCCTCTAGATGGTGCCAGGAGAACGGGCAGCGAGCGGAGGCGGCGGGCGGGCGGTGCCGGCTGCTCTCGGGGGGCCGGGGGGCCGGGGCGGGCCCCGTGGCTCTCGCCGTGCCCGCAGTTCAGTCCCTCCTTTCCTGGAAGAAACCGGGAAACTGCTCCTTTCCCGGGCAGCCCATTCCGAAGGACGCGCTGCTGTCCCGTTCCGTCCCCGCGGCTGGACAGCCGTCCCTGCGCTCCGGGGCCAGCCCCGTTCCCGAGACCCCGAACGCGGCCGCTGCAGCCCCGCCCGCTCCGGGGGATGGGTCCCTGTGCCCCGGCCGGTGCTCGGTCCCTCCCGGCCCCGGGAGCACGGGCCGGGCTCCGGGCCGGGGGCAGCGCCCCGAGGGCCGCCGGCAGGGGCTCGGCGAGTGCCCATCACCAGCGGGGCTGTTCCCCGGGCTGCGGCCCCTCCCTGACCTTGACAGCAGCCGCTGGGAATCTCGTCACGGCTGTCACCGCGTGGGATGGCAGCACGCGCGGGGGGGACACCGAGCTGGGGGGCTACGAGCCAGCTCCCACCACGCCTTTCCCCTGAGAATCTCCGTGGATGGGCTCAGGCCCCAGGGACCCAGGGGACACCCGGCGCCCCCGACACGAGTGATGTTCCCCGGGCTGGGGGCGGGACACGCCGGAGCCCCCCGGCGTGACCGGGTCCCCTCTGTCCGTGCTGCGGCTCCCGGTGCGCTCCGCCCCCGCCTTCCCTCCCTCCTTCCCTCGGCTGCTCCTTCCCGGCATCCCCGCAGCATCCCCGGCAGCTCCGGCTGCTGTCACCGGAGGGTGACGGGCGCGGGTGGCCGTGGGACCCCAGCCCGCGGCCCTGTGGGGCCCAGCCCCTTGGCTCCCGCTCCGACCGAGCAATGGCCAAGGGACAAGCGACCTCCTCGCTGAATTCCGAGAAATTCCTGGGAATATTTTGGGCTTCCCAGGTCATTTCTCGCTGCCCACCCTGTCCCAGCACATCCCACGGCATGAGCCGGACATTCCCTTCCCGAGCACAAATCCCAGGGGCGCTCGTGGTCCCTCGGGGAGGCGGGGACTCTTCGCACGGGTTGGGATTGCACGAGGTGATAAACATATTTGATCTGCCTCCTTTCATCTCGTTAATCTTAATTAGTTATTAATATTCCGGGAGTGCTTTGAAGACCACGAGCTCAGTGCGGGTGTTCCCTGGTACAACTGCTGTTACTATGGCTCAGTGTGCCTGTCACCCACGTGCCACCGAGGGCCAGGGACGCCCCAGAGGGACCTGATGGGCCCCACGGAGCCCCATGGAACCCCCCAGAATCACACGGAGCCCTGCTGAGCCCCAAGGAGGCCTGGCAAACTCTGAGGAGCCCCGTGGAGCCCCACAGATCCTAATGGAGCCCCATAGATCCCCACAGAGCCACATGGGCTCCCACAGAAGCCCAAGGCCCTGCTGAGCCCCACGGAGCCCACAGAGCCCCACGGAGACCCGAAGAGCCCTGCTGAGCCCTACAAGGTCCCATGAAGACCTGCTGAACCCCGTGGAGCCCTGATGAGTCCCACGGAGCCCCACGGAACCCCACAGAGCCCCACGGGGTCCCGCAGGGCCCCAAAAAGCCCTGCCAAGCCCCACGGAGTCCCACAGAACCCCAGGAAGCCCTGCCAGGCCCAGCTGGCCCCAGTGCCAGCTCAGCCCCTGTGTGCCCAGGGCACAGCACCAGGATGGTGACACCGGGAGCTGACCCACGTGTGGGGCGTGTGGCTCTGTCCCTGCAGCCCCCGATGGTCCCTGGGCTGCTCCCCGGCACCGGCACCTCCCGCCTGACCTAGAAACAGCCCCGAGCTATAAATAGGGAGAGAGCTGACAGAGAGCTCGGAGGAGCCGCTCGGAACGCCGCGAGCGGGAGGCTGCGGGAGCCAGGATGGCACCGCAAGGACAGGCAGGGGACACGAGGGGAGAGGGGCCTCGGGAGGAGGCGAGGCTGGAGCCAGCCCATCCCCAGGGCCCGTGGAGCGGGGAGTGCGGGGCAGCGGCTGCGGCTGTCCCTGGCCCGTGTCTGTGACACACACAGCACCCCAGCCCTGCCCATCTCCCACAGTTTTCCTCTGTCGCACACCTTCACTCCTCACATGCTCTCCTGGCCCGTGCCAGTCCCGTGCCAGCCCCGTGCCAGCCCCGTGCCAGCGCTGTCCCCCGCTCCGAGCACCGCCAGCCTCCCCAGCCCACCGCGGCTCGCGGGGTCACCGCGCCCCAGCATTTCTCCTCCCAGTGCCATTCCGATGCCTCCACCCCGGTGGGAATTGTCCCCACCCGGAGCAGCCCGGCCACAGGAGCCGTGGCAGGAACCGGCGGGCGGAGGGGGATGGAGGGGAC